>SMLS01067873.1:0-74477 GCA_004785975.1 Popillia japonica
CAAACAAAGATCAGTCTACAGCTACACACCAAAAGTATTTACGAACTTGAATGCAATTACGGAAAAAGTTACATCGGACAAACAGGAAAGAGCATCCAATGCAGAATCAAGCAATATCGACGTGGATCCACTGAAAAGTTTACAGTAGCCCAGCACCTACTTCAAGATCGGGGATCACCACACTAATTACGAGAACATTAAAATCCTAGATACAACTACACAGTACCTACCATAAAAGATTGTTTTGAAAATCACTAGTAATTTATGAAAAATCCGAGTAACTTTAACTGGAAAGATTGATACAAACTGAGCAACACCTGAGAAATCACTTTACGAGATCGTCTGCGTAACCAATTCTAATGGTTACGAATCAGCAATGTGAAGAAGAAATTACGTATATAATGAGGAGCAAAAGTCAATAATATCTGTCCTATTAAACCTTCCCGAAAACCTGGCAGTATGATTAGCAAAATTTCAAACCAAAACTTATATATCCAATTTTTTTGTTTTCCAATAGGTCAACTACAGCGTCTTCCAAAGCTGTTTTACCTGTTGGACTACCAGTTGCTACGTATACTAGACTGTAAACATTTGTTTTTATAGGCTTTGTTACAAAATTAGCTCTCGGTAACTAACATCATGCACAAACGTCAGAACCAGCACTTACAACCAAGGAAAGAACTACGAAGTGGATGATAAAACTTGAATAATGGCCAAAGAAAACGAACTAACACAAACAAGTTTTAAGCTACAGGACGCGCAATAGATGATATAGAACAAATAAAATTCCTAGAAAATATAATGGACTCAGAAAATAACAATAATAGCTGTTTCTTTTTTTAACATTTTTTTGCGCTCCACGAAATAGATTTCATATATTTACCCTAATTGAGTCTCCGTAACATACATGCATGTATCCTTATATTCAGACAGCAAAGTGAGCAAACCCTGCGGCTGACTTATGCTTTCACGCTCGCGCTTGCTATTATACGGGACAGCAAAGTGGTATATGTGTCGTCCTCTACACATGTTCCCTGTCACTATCAAGCACGGAAACGTTCCGGAAATTGAGTTTCTGCATTATTATTGTAACGGCGACGCTTTACGTTGTCAGGTGAGAGTCCTTTTCATCCCACTTCACCCAGTTCCCATCCATACCGTATTTATGCGGAAACTGGTCGCACTTCACACTCCCTGGCGCGTCAAACGTACTAAAATAGCAATCCTGGGTAGGCCGTGATGTAAAGGACGCATCTTGAAAGTTATCCTTACAAGGTACATGAATAATAATTTAATTAGTAGATTTACTCCGGTCAGATTCTCATTTCATAGATTAGCTCAAAGTGGACATTTTATGGAACTTAATAACAAATAAAAATACTTATTGTTTCCTCAGTTCAAAATCCAGCTTAATTGACATGAAATCGAATCATAGACGTAATAATTTCATCGATTTCCAAGTCCAGTAATAAAACTTTAGTATTAAAGTAGTAAAATATCAATTAACGTAATGGCGCATAAAGCATACCGAATAGGATTTAACTGCACTTACATTAAACAAGAGGAAGTATACCGTCAACATAGATTGTTAAAATGGTGGTTTCCAGGCATCTGAATTATAGATGTTTCTCCTAACTTCTCGGCGTTCGGCTCAGCATATCATTCCGCCATTACGACTGACGTAAACCAAATTATATAACTTCATAATAAGTTTGCCTTTATCTATAGCCAGGAGAGGCTCTGAGTTATCTACAATTTCTACGAGAAATCCTAGAGTAGTAGTTAAGGTTTCCGACGGAGTTTATACACTCGTGCGGCGAAATACGTACAAGGTGAGGAAGTAAACTACAGGCCATATCCATGCGTCAGACTACGACAAATCCTTTGTGTTGTGTTTGTTTATTTCTTACATGTAATTAGTGTTTAAATTTGTGCTAAGTAAGACATTGACCTACCATTTTATTTTGTGGGATCTGTGGAATTACAATTATTTCACTAGAATGAGACATAATAAGCTACTTTTTTAGTTTTAAGATTAACTTCAAATAAAGAAGGCGTAACAGAAATTTGAGAATAGAATAGAAGTCTTCCGAAATAAAACAAATATAAAACTGACGAATAGTGATTGAAATTGGATTTATAAAATTGGAAAATTATTCTTTTTTTCAATTCTAAACCAAAACAACTTGCCCGCATGTCTCTTAATTATTCATAGAAGAATACTGGCCTGGAAACATACTAATTTTCTCTTTTTCTTACATTTGTCTCTAATAAAAATTGAGGGAAAATGGCTTCAGCAAAGAATAAATATGAAGAGGTCAACGGTAACGGTTAAACGTTAACAAAATCTAATTGATTACAGAATGGGATTTTGCTGGATCTATGGGAGGCAAAGGTCTGCAAAAACTCCACAAGAAATCGTTCAAGAAGGTCTTCATGACAAGAAAGTCGCTTGTGTGATTTTACAACTAATCTTATCATTGGTCCGTATTTTTACGAGGAAATGCAGAATGCAGAAACCTGTAACGGTAAACGGTGAACAATACTCGCAAATGTTAAGAAATTGTGATATTTCGCAGCCCCAAGATGAGCACTATGGATTTGGAAACTCTTTTTATGCAGGGTCAGCCACCCCTCGCACATTTTCCGACTAGACAAAAAAACTTACGTTTTTGAAAATCGTATGATAAGCAGCCATTTAGCAAATTCATGGCCACCCAGATCACCTGATCTTAATCCAGCGGCTTACTGACTGCGAGCTTATTTAAAAAGTTCAGTGTTCATAAGACAAGCAACAACGTTACAGGAATTAAAAGACAATATTACTGAGCAAATTGGTGCAATTCAACCAGAAATTTTACGAAATGCTGTATACAATTTGGAGGAAAGCTGGAATCCTTATAGCAGCAAAATGGAGGTCATATTGTATTCCGCCGTACCCGAATATATTGTCAAATTGGCCAAAGTCTTGTACGTTGAAAGATCAATTGGTACTTCAAGCAATAAAATTAGGACCGCCTGGAAAATCGTTAAACAAGAATCCACGCAAGCTCTCCCTTTTCGTAACATTGAATTAAAGAGTGATGACTGAACAATAATTTCCGATCCCCATATCGTATGTGAAACTTTGACCAATTATTTTAATGCAATCAATTATCAAGTTATAATTCGAATTGTGCCAGTACTGGCGTCAGAAAACAACCTCCAATACACAATCAATCATCTTCTATGTTTAATCATTACGATATTGAAAGAGAAGTCCTTGACGCAATTAATAGTCTAAGGTACACCGGTGCTGGAATCTTTCCTGACGGTTTTAAAATTTCAAAAACTACACCATTTCATAAAAAAAGTAAAACCCCATGCGTAAGCAATTATCGATCATAATTCATTCTCACTCTTTCTAAAGTCGTGGATAAAATTATGAAATCACAATTACTGAACTTCTCGGTAGTTAACAACCAGTTAACACGTATTTAAGTATCAGATCGCAACCACTGCTCTTACAGGTACGATTGACTCCATCCTCCATAGCATTAATTCAGGCAAACATGTCGCTTGCATTGCTTGTGATCTAACCAGAGCTTTCGACATGGTGGACCATAGTATTCTTAAGAGCAAACTGAAGAAAATATTTGGAATTGTTCAGCTCGTATCTGGAGGGTCGCTCACATTATACGGAAGTACGTTGTAAGGATGGAAATGGTGCTTTGGAATCTTATCGTTCTTCGTCGATAGATAGTACGGTGGGAATACCGCAGGGATCAATTTTGGGTCCGTTGTTTTTTATCATTTTTATTAACGATTTGCCGCAAGTTGTCACAGATAAAGTGGTCTTATATGATGATGATACCAGTTTGATTGTAACAGGTTCTAAACACCAAAAACTTCTTCAAAATTGTCGGGCAGCACGAATTGCATCTCTGGTTTTTCCATAATAAATTAATTTTGAATTGGGAGAAGACTAAATTATTAATTCTCGATCGCAATAATAACATAGATGGCAGGATGGAAGGTATGGTACCTTCTGCTTGCTGTGAGTAGTTGTAGGCTTCTGGGTGTTAATTATGATAAAAAAGTATGCAATAACCTTAACATATTAAAAATGCTATATTTCGCCTACTCTAGTTAAAATATACAAGCAATTACCCGGCTGTCTGAGGGAGTCTCGGGCAAGCCATTTCAAAAGGCGTCTCCAAGAACTTTTGAACAATTACTGCTACTATTCGATTGAAGAGTCTGTTAATTGCGAGTGGTGATGAGTCTCGAATTGGGTTCCTCCAGGTCCGCCGGTAAGCTGCATGCTCAGCATGAGGGGCTTCTAAAATCGAACAACTGACTGAGAAAATATAAATGTGTACATATGTATGTAGATGCAGGGGAAAGCAGAAGAAAACTCATTCAATAATCCAAGAACAGAAAGAATTTATTAATAGCTTCGTACAGTTAACTCCAATTCTTCTTCTACAAAATGATGTTAACTCAAATTTGTCCAGAATATTAGCTTTAATTAATGTCATTGGAACTTCTAACAACGCAAACACTCTATGAATATTGACTTTCTACTACAATAGGATGTTTAACAAATATTGATCTATTATGTAAAGACTGTGTACCTAAGTACACCCCCGATGTCACAAATCGAAATAAAATGAACAGCTTATTTGACTCATTATCTTAACTACCTGTTTACTTCCTTATATATATTATAAATTCAAAATAAACATATTGACTGTTTCAGCTAACTTCGAATAACAATTACTCACTCGACGGAACGTAACTTCCTATATCAATTTTCCCGTAATAATTTTTATCTATACGAGAAAGATCCGACCAATATACGGTTCTCGCGCTAGCTTCAATATGATTAATACGGGAACTGAACTATAGTTATTTCACCCGTGGGACTTCTTAAAAGCCAAGGTAGGGTATATATTGGGAGTACCTACGATAAATTTTCTTTATTTCTAATATTTGAAAATATTTTCAATATTTTTTTTGATAAAATAAAAGTATTTTAATTATTAATATAACGATATTAATATTATCACGTATGTAATTACACTTTAGTAATTATAGAATGTGTATTAATTGTAACAATGTTACAATTAATACAAGAAATTCTGATTGCCAAGGGAGGTCAGCTTTGTGGATAGATTTATCACAAAGCTAGTACCAAAATACAGAGACAGAGCGATCAAATGGTACACCGACGGCTCCAAAACGACTAAGGAAACTGCAATAGGGATATATGGCACTAGAAACAAATATTTCGAAAGCTTGGGGATGTACACTCTATTTCTAAAGTAATCTCTCCCCCAGTTAATGGGTTCCTATCAATAACGTCTTCCAATGGACGTACTCTAGCCGTCGAGCGACCTCGGCTACCCAGCATTGCTATAACCGAAGTCGCCCGACGGCTAGAGTACGTCCATTGGAAAGCGTGATTGATATGAACCCATCGGCTGGGGGAGACATTACTTTAGAAAGAGAGTGTACATAGGTACCCAAGTATCTTTCAGGCGGAAGTACACGTTATTGAAACATGCGTTCAGTTAAACATTGACGGATGACGCTACGAAAAGCAAGAGATTATGTCTGACAGTCAGTTAGCCATCAGGCCGCTAAACTCAAATGTTAGCTACAAGATGGGTTGGGAGTGTCTCGACAGACTAAATGAGCTATTCAAAAGGAATAAGGTAACCTAACTGAGGGTTTTGGGAGGGGGAGGAAACGATAAGAGGCAATCTCGCTCAACAGGGGGCCAAAACCTTTTTCCGGGATAAGTAGCAGTATGATACTGTAGAAACTCAAAAGTGAAGTAGAACAGAGAAAATCCAAATACTGGGAAAATCTCCGCGGTATGACACAAGTTAAAACTCTTCCGGAAACATACAACCAAAAACATGTTCAAAATATATCAACCTCAGCAAAACCAATATTCTTCTTTTATATTCAAGAACCCTATAAGACCACTGTAAAGTGAATGGACACAAATAGGCTTGGAATAACGAAGGAAGCAGAATGGAGATTTTGTGGGGTAGAGGATGAAAGATTCATCCTCATCTCAAACTGCTCTGCACTGTGCACCTCAAGAGGAAGAGAGATTACACAAGACATAACGTATGTATATGATGCATTTAAGGGGCCTATATATGATGTAATTACCACATTTTAATTTTTTTGTTCCTTCATATGAAGATTTCAAGTACCTAAATAAAATACCGGAGGCTAAGTGTTGTTTAATTTCAAGTTTGGTCGCAATCGCCATTACCTTAATTAATCTTATTTCCCTCAAAGTAAGAAGAGTTTGCCTGTTTGTGTTTTAGAGTAAAATTTTTGATTATCCTTGTGAGGACAACAGAGTAGCGGTTATTAATCGTTGTTATATCATTTTTAATGTCATCTACATTATTGTTTTTTGACAGGAGAGACTTCTTCTTATTTTGTAGTTGTAGAAAATTAATCTTAAGTAAGTAGACTTTTATTCCATAAAAATACTGATAAGACAGAGACTTGAAAAGGAAATAGAAAGGACTGGAGGATTTACAAAGCATCATTATGGGTTTAGAAAGGGACGCTCAAATATACAGGTAATGGAATAAATAAAAGATACAAGTGAGAAGTGCAAAAACACACTGGACCGTGATCATGACGTTAGATGTTCGAAACGCATTTTACACAGCAAGCTGGAACTTTATGCTAAATACTTTAGCGAATAGGGAAGTTTCACAAAATCTGGACAACTATAGCTTTTGCCAACGATCTCCCATTACTAGTAACTACAGATAACAAACAGCTTAATGAGTATCGCCAACGAAAATGTAAAACGAATAGTTAACTGCATAAAGGCAAACCAACTCCAGCTAGCCGCAGAGAAGACAGAAGTACTGGTTATTACCCATAGAAGAAAGTGGGACTGCCTTAAGGTGCTGTTTTAGGACCAATACTTTGGAATGTCCTCTATGACCGCGTACTAAAGGTCGACCTGCTTAGACCTTCGAAAACTATAGCTTTTGCCACCGATTTCGCATTACTAGTAACTACAGATATCAAAAAGCATAATGAGTGTCACCGACAAAAATTTCAAACGAATAGTTAACCGGATAAAAGCAACCGAAATCCAGCTGGCCGCAGAGAAGGCGGAGCACTGGTTATTACCCATAGAAAGAAGTGGGAGTGCCTCAAGGTTCTGTTTTAGGGCCAATACTTTGGAATGTCCTCTATGCCGCGTACTAAAGGTCGAACTGCTTCGACCTTTGAAAACTATAGCTTTTGCCACCGATCTCGCATTACTAGTAACTATATACGGATAACAAACAACTTAATGAAACCACCAACAAAAATTTCAAACGAATAGTTGACTGGATATAAGCAAACAAGTTCCAGCTGGAAGCTTAGAGAAGACGGCAGCACTTGTTATTACCCATAGAAGGAAGCGAAATGGTCTGACTTTTAAAATTAAAGTGTCAAATACTTAAGCGCCGTTAAGTCAACATATGGCAAGATAGATGGAATAACACACTAAAAGGGCAACGGACGAAAGAAGAATGTGGATATTGTGGAGCGATTGACACTGCTGCACATACAATACTCTCGTGCAAGCGATGGGATGCATAACTGTGCAATCGATATGCATCCTGTGTTTTCCAACACACTCGTTCTGTATTGCTTTTTATACATTATTTACATAGTTGTACAAAGTTGAATTGGTGTTGGAAATAAACTATTATTATTAGTATTATTGAAAATAAGAGGAGAAGGAAGGAGCAAGCGGCGTAAAGAAATAACAGCCAATAATTTGGTAAACACCATGCTGGACGTTAAGTAGCATTTGGAGGAGGTCCATAGCATCATAAGAAGAATAATGAGCACTAAAGAGAGGTAAAATGATGAAAATATCTAGTAAAATGGTTCCATGGATGCTCTAGGTGAGTCAAACGAGGTAGTTTTAGTAGCTGCATTAGTTATTGCGCATACCTACTAGGAGTCCACCTACCAAAAAAAAAGTAGACTTTTATTAAAATTTATTTTTGTTAAATTGTCTATAATATATATTACAATCATTTCTTTAAAACAGATTCCCTAATCATTTTAATGTTTTCTGTATAACAAACAGTACAATAATACAAATATACAATAGTTAACCAACTTTTTCGACGAGTATTTTTCTATATATTATGTATTATTACCTCGTATATGTATGTATGTATATAATTATATTATTATCATAATAAAACCTAAACACTAGCATAAAAAATTGACAACGTTTAGCTTACAACTAGTCATAGTTCTTTTTTGATATTATTAAAATATCCCTTCTATAATTATGTGTTAATTTATTACTATTA
Source organism: Popillia japonica (assembly GCA_004785975.1). Lineage (NCBI taxonomy): Eukaryota > Metazoa > Arthropoda > Insecta > Coleoptera > Scarabaeidae > Popillia > Popillia japonica. The sequence goes on from SMLS01067873.1 coordinate 8,352, forward strand.
TTGTATTATCATTTAAATGAAATAGAAATAATATTCAGGAACATAGAAACAATAACAAAGCTAGTACTACAACCTTTTAAATTTAATTTATTGAGGGTGCGGATACTTTTACAATGAGAGTGCAGCTTACATACCAGTTTCAATAAAATTTTCTAGTTATTGGGAACTAGCAAAACGTTGGAAGTATACAAATAAAAACTAAAGGTTTTATTGCATTACATACTTTTGTGAAATGTATTTTAGTTATAAATACATTTTACGTTCCCGTAAATACTTAGAAAACTTTATTACAATTGATTATCCTCGTTCATTTGTAAGGATTATATAAACGTCTTAAAACTTATAACTTAGCAATATAAGCCGCCATTTAGTTAAAAAAAATTAAGTGAAAAGTAGATTAAATTTGAATTAAAACTTTTTAAAAGTTTCATGTGAATATAGTTCACAAATATGCAATTCAAAATAGCATTTTAGGCAAACTCTTTTACCGTATTTAAATGTTTAACGAAACCTCTGATTAATTCTGTGATTACCTACTTCCAAACAGCAAATGGTGGCTCAGCCAGAGTACGAAACGTTACGTGATTGACAAAATTCCTGTCTCGTACAATAAATAGTGTTTTATCCATCGCCAGCGACTTTTAGCTATCGAACTCTGTTTTTGATACTTCTGAGAATATAAAACGGACCCATTTTGTAGACCACTTTTATATGTTCAGTCTATAAAGACGGTGACAAAAAGAATATTTCGCAATTATCGCGTTTCAAACTGAAATTTAAACTTGGCTATATATTTAACAAAACCTACTATATATGAAATTTAAATAATCAAATAAGAAAGCGCTCACAAAATCAAGCCTCCATTAGTGTAAAATTGCAACAACAGAACAGAAGATTTTAACTGAATTTTAGTTATCTCATTTTTAGCCAAAATATAATGTTTAATACTATCTTTAGTCTAGAATTGTTTATAAAAAAAAAACAATATACCTATATAAAATATGTCACAGTGTCTCCATTTGTATAGTATGTTAAATCTGGTGCTGAATTAAGTATTAATCTAGTCACATCTGTATTTCATTGTAAAACCATGATAAATATATGATAGCCAGTAATGCCATTTCAGGTAGTCTTTTAATGGTACACAGCTAATCCCTCAAAAAACGTCGTTCTACCATTTCAGATACTTAATTTTGCTATTCCTCCATTAATTCAACACTTGCTAGCTTACGTTTATTTTCAAAACGTTTTTAACAACTGATACATCAGTCTATTATTACTAACATTGATTCACTATGTACACTAACATAGTTTTTAGAATAGTCCAGAATTTCATTGATAGAACTAATTCTGTCCTAGACTGGAAAATCATCTGGAACAAAGTAACAGCAACCTAATTGCTAACATATGTATGTTGAAAATGGACTGCCGGTAGTGTATCGTCATGTAGATATCACATGCAACCAGATCAGGTAGCTTAACACGTCGCTACCGCTCGGCTCATATATGAGTCTGCTGGCTTCATCTTATATACACCATCGCCTCATATATGGGCCGAGGACGTGGCTTTACAGTGTTTTTGTATTTTGTATGGTCTGTTGATAGAAGTTTTAAACTCCGTAGAGGTCTATACGAATGTATAACACACATGTGAGTCAAATGGTCTCTTGAGATTATGTTGTTTTCCTACAGTCAATTAGTATCATTTGTTCTCTAATAAATCTCTATATAAATGTGAAAATAAATTTTACTCTTATAGGTATTCGTCAAAAAAAAGACGTTTGACTGAGGCTAAGCTACAAGAAGCAAGAAAAGTACTTAAGGCTGATGAAAATGTTTTGAAGTCTGTTGAAGATGACCATTCTTTTGAAGACTGGTAATTGTTTTCTCGCGAAAATTCAGATTCAATGGCTAAGTACAGTGAAAATAATGTGGAACAAGATAGATTTTCACTAATATTCTTATATATTCCGGTAAGGGTCACTCAAAACGATGCACTAGGGCACGGAGATGCTATGGGAGAGAAACTTATGTAGCATTATGAAGGAAAGGGACTTACAAACCATATTGTTGGCAGACTCCGAAAAAATAAGAAAAGAAATCCCAAACATGTTATAAATAAAAGGCGAAAGGAAGGCGAGTTTGTATGGAAAAGAAAAGGTATTGTTGTTAAATGGCACGACAAACGTGACGCTTTTGTCATTTAGACGTCGCATAAATTTGATATGCAAGAAACGCAGAACAGAAAGGGGAAGAATCTATCAAGCCAAATACCATTATTGACTACAACAAATATATGTTTGAGATTGATCGAACGGATTAAATGACTTTATACCACCACACCGAGGAAAACGATTAGATGGTACCTAAAATTATTTTTCCATTTGGTAGAAGCTTGTAGTAGTCTGTGGCAAAGTTTTTTTTTTAATAGCGGTAGCGAACGCGTTAAGAAAAACGAGAGTGGAATCAGCTTACTAAGTTTTTATCGGTATTGGGTCTAGCTTTGGAACTATCAGGTTGCCCGTTATTATAATAACTGCTAAATTAGGTTAAAAAAAAAACCAAAATATGTCAAAACCCCTCCAGAGCATGTTAAAACCAAGTGAGCAGAGATATTGTCTCCAATACCAGATAATCTCTCTCTCTTATACAGCCCAGTCTAATTCTGTGTGGTAAGTAATTGAATGTCTAAAGATCATGCTCGTCTTAACCATGTTGAGTTTTACTTTGCAAGCGCGTACAATAACGTGGAGGAAGTATGAAGAGAAAGTAGACAAAAATAAATATCAACACAAGTAACACAGATAATAATCGAAATGGTAAATTGGCAATGTGTTCTTTCTAATGAAGGAAAAATGATATTTTTAGTACTAAAGCTGTTCCGAGAAAACTGAGAAGGTAGCAAAAGAGTTTGACAGGCGGTCAAACGCTGAAAATACTGTAACTGCTTTTTTGATACCTTCACAAGTCACGAACAATTGAAGGTTATCGTTGGGCAACCACTCAAAATCTCTGAAATTAGTATTGTTAGATCAGGGATAAAATTAATCAGTGGGTGGTAGTAAAGAACATAACTGTTCCCAGATTTTTACCAAACATGGTCAAACAATAGTAACAGATAATAAAAGATATCTTCACTATATACATTATACTGATCTTTGCTAAATTTTGACTTGATATTCAATTTTACGTTTTTCAATAAATAGTCAAAACTTCAGTCTATTGTAGAATGATTGTAAAAAACGGGATAAAAGCATTTTGTTAGCAAATAAGAAAAAAATGATACTTAAGCATCAACAATCCCTAATTCACTAGTCGTATAGTTTTGGGATTTACCCCTCATACAGATTTAACATTACTTTTCCAATGTCGAATCGTATATTCGTGATACGGTCGCATGAAACCTTTACTAAGAATATATACATACATTATCTTGATATATTCAAATATCTCGTACAAAATATGAACACACATATTTCTACTTAACGCCAATAATTATACATCCAAACTGGAAGGTAGAAATCGATTACACATCTATTGCTATCCGGACGGTAGCGCTTACAGTAACGCCACTGAAGACTCGAATGACAATTCGTTAAAACTGGCACGACGGCGTTAAATAAAAAGACGTTTTAAAATGCTTTTAAATAAGTAGAGATGTTATTAGGCTTACATAAAGTTCTAATTTTTAAAGCTTATTAATGAAAAATATTACAGATTTAAGTAGTGCAAAGGTGTTGATTGCAAAATAAAAATTAACATTTTTTTTTTTATATAATAATATTGCTTTTCGATCTTAAGTGAATACTTCGCATAGAAGTAATATTTAATCACGACATCTTAGCATTACCATATTTGCCAGACATTATTTTCAAGAAAACCAATACTATTAAGCAGAATCAGTGTTGGCTAACTGCCACCAATATAATGCGCGTATAAAAATAGTTTTCCATCTTCGTTAATAAGTAAATTCACATCGATCTTAGTGCCCTTACAAATACATGTGTATATACGAAAAAAAATAATACACTGAGCAAAATAATTACAATATTTGCTTTAAATATATTGTTTAAAATATGACAGAACATTATAAATTAACGTTAAAATTGCGCAGCATATTATTTTAGATCAATTATTCTTAAAATCTATCGTTAATATCGTAAAAATTTACAAGTGAGCTTACTCCATAGCATATATACAAATATTTCCATATATTTCCTTTTCTTGTGTTGAAGCAATTGTTAAACGACATTAAGAATGAGTTTAAAACTAAAATTTCATCCTTAGCACAGTTTAATTTTTAGATAAGTTGCGTAGTAGCGTCACATATAACATTTAAAAACCGATTCGGAAAATAATTATTTAATAAAAACAAGATATATTTGATTCTCACAAACAACATTTATAATAAATAATAAACTATATCTTTCTTATTAATACGATTTTTAATTAATTTCTTTATATAAAAATAAAAATATCTAAAAATTATTTATAACTATTACAACAGAAAGATTCTATGCATCAATAGATGTAACGCAATCAATAAATATGTATATATATGTATGAAAATCAGTCGGTTCTGGTAAATATATTAGCACAATTTAAAAAATTATATACAGATTTATCGTGAAGGTGTTTGTATTTATTTTAAGTTTATTATTTTGGCACACGAGTACACTCAAAACCTGTTCTAAAAAACCGCCCTGCATATGAATTTAGCCGAATATATGCTATTGATACTTTCCCCGCAGCAAATACTTGGCCCAGAAAACGAACCTAGCGAGACGCGCCACAACTAGAATTCAATTTTCGCCAAACACCAAATTTTAATTAATTTGGGACACGTGTTTCGACGGCGCGTAGGTCTTCATTATCAACCAAATGCCGAATTGGTAAAAATGTTATAAACCAACGTTTAAATAACATCCCTTCAACAAAGTACTGTTAAAACAACCACAAATTCATGCATAAAACTGGTCTAATCGCCAGCACATATTAGGAGCTGCAAATCTTTCAGTGCATTTTAATCTCAACAAGTTCTAGAAAATCCAGAAGGGAAACCAACACAAACAAATTCATTGCAGTTGATTCTAACCATATTACATATTATGCAATCAGCGTAATATGTCCTCATTTAACTTCTTGGTCAACAAATTAGTCAGGTTCCCGTTAAGAGATTTCAAAATAAATTAGAGTATACTACGAAACAATTTATAATGGGTTCTCTTCTATAGATGTCGATCGCATGCTTAAAAAAATCCAATATAGAGAGCACGTTAGAAAAGCCACGACTTTGACCTCATCTGTAAACCTCGAGAAAAAATTAACCGTTTCACCCTCTACCTCAAAAGGAGTGAATCACGTTTTTTAACAGATAACAGATCAACTAGATATTAAGAACATGTACTCCATTTTCAGTTTGGAAGAGTTAAATCTTCCGCAGTACCGCAACATCTTATTAAGAGCGGACACCATATAGAAAAAATTAGAGAAAACTAGTAAAAGCAATTAATCTGACAAGGGAACTTGATGCGTATAAAAGCGTATACACAAATAAATATGAGAATTTAATGAATCGGAAAACGGCAACACTAGGAAATTTCGCCTTCTTTAAAATCCTCTGAAATATGGACCGTTCTTAACTTTATTACTGTTTTGTAAATACAGGGGAGATGTTGAGAGGGAATTTTTACTCATTCGGTATTCGGTTAATAGTAGCTACCCACGCGTTGTTGAAAGACGTATCCCAAATTAATTAAAAGTTGTGTTGTTTGGAGTTACCGGAATTTACCTGGACACAGTCCTTGAATTCACACTGAATTTCATTATTTTTCAACTACTATTTTATATAGTCTGTAGCTATAGATCCAATTAAACGTTCGGCAGATCTTTTTATGTTAGGGTTAGTAATCAAACTGTTTAGAGTGTACATAATTAAAAACGATATCTATAAAATTTATGTAGGACCACAAACTTATTTCATATTAAAATTAATAGAGAACTCTTACTTTAGAAAACTGGGTCTTCAATAACATGCTCGTTTATGTGTGCCAAATGCCACGTTTTCCAACAAGTTTGCTCTCCAATTAATATTATGAAATTAATCTCTTATACATATGTATAATGTAAGTATATATGTATTTAGATAAAATGTCTTTTACATTCGATTAGGATTATAAATTTTAATAAACAACTATGTATATTACATTAGTAGAAAAATTAGATTAGAATTAAATTATGTATAAAATCAAGATGATCTCTTCAAACCCCATTCAAACTACAAACTACATTTAAATATAGTAAATACAACTTATTAGCTACAAGGTACTAACGTGTGTTATTTTTTAATTAGGTTCTTTAAAGAAGTAGTAAAAAAGTAAAAGTAGATTACGACGACGCGAATGACAAGTACACAAACAAGTGAAAAACGAAATAGAGGAATGGAGAGAGTATATTGAAGAAAATGTTTCTAAAACGCCTTACGTATTTATACGTAAGTATGGTAATGTGGACGATATATTTCGATGTTTCTTTAATATTAAAAAGATGATATTGATCGAAAAGTAGTATAAAATTCAGTATACAAGTACCTCGCCAAAAATGTCGTTAATCATCTATATACACAATTAATACACAAGCTACACTATCCAAATATGATAGGAAGAAAATAAAAAACTAAGATTTATATACTTATACAGCCATTGTATTCCAATTTCTCAAAAGAAATGAATACTTTCAATTAAATAAAATAATAGTACTAGTGTTACACAAAGTCGATCTGACCACCACCAAGCTGCACAAAATCTAAACTTTTTGTAATATATTTTGTTGAATCAATAACGCTGCTTTCTTTTGATCTTAAATAATTTGAGGGAATCATTATAAACTTAACATCAATAGATAAAACTGTCTTCTATTTTTTTTTAAATAACCCCACTTGTTGCCCGTTTTAATAAATTTTCAAAATTAGTATACTGGTGGTTACCTAACATGACATAATAAATTTTAAGATCTAATAATATATTCTAATAATGAAAATGTCTCTCATATGTTTCAAACCTCAAATTCCACACTGTAGATGATATACTAATTATTGCTGATAGACGATTAGATCCGATAGTTTTATTGGAATATTTCACTAGAATTTCCAGAATATTGACACTTTATGGAAGGAAATATCCATATACAGCGTCTACCGCATTATACAAGTAGTATTTCTTAATTAGAAATAATAAGTGATGTAACATTATATTTCAAAATTGTTGTATGTTTCAAAATTGAACTTGATGTCCTTAATTATGTGTCCACTACTGTATTATACGAGAGAAAAAAGCATTAAATACTAGAAAGTTTTGAATTGATGGAAGTCAAAAAAGAGATGACAATCACACATACATATTCCACAGATCACTATATGTAGTGTTTCGATATTCCAACTGAAAGTAGAATTAATGTCTACATATATTTTATACAACTGACACAAACTTAGAAATCTCTCTTTATTTTATTGAACAAAATGGAATAGTTGTCAAACATTGCCTGTAAATATCAAATCGATCTGCTTTCTGTTTAAATCTGCCAATTTCTTGTAACCCTAAATGGTGCAACATATCATATAAGATTGGATAATTGGCTGTTGCTAATTGGAAAATTGGGGAGAAATGTTTATTTCTTGGGCCATGGCCATGTTTTCATCATCATTCAATCATTGTTGCTTACATTGCAACGTGTGAGCAATAAAGATTGAAGCGTCCTAGTTCTATATTTATGTCCAATTTTATCAAAACTATCATCTAATTGGACCTTTACCCATAATGTATTTAAATTTGTTGTCAAGTGGTGTATCAGTCATTTTGTCTGTTTACATTTTTAACAGTGACAATGAGAGGTTATGTTGATTATTCCTACGCCTAGGTACAGTTTGTTTCACCATATTCGGTATACTTGGGACGCTTCAGTGTTGCTCGCATTGTATACGTGATATACATTAAGGTTAGTTGGATAAATTTGTATTAAAACTAATACAAAACTCAGTAATGATTTTAAAAAAAATCCGTATTTAATCCGTTTATCACCTGTACAAGAACACAAAAAGAACTGTTTCACCCTAAAAAACACAATACACTCAACAGAAATCATTTAAAGAACGATGCTGTGATTATCATGACCACAATCAACATTATAATCGTAGCTTCTTTGTTAACACATCGACTAATCGTTAACTGTTTGGCAATTTCCCAATTTATAACTATATATTTTTTAGTATTGGTCCGAATGTGTGAAGGAATGAAGTTTGGATGGTCACACCAACCAATCCATATTTTGTTCGAATAGAGATCACGCCACCATCGGTTTCAATGGAAAAATGATTAATAGGTATCACTTATACATGTTAAATTAACTGGGTATAATTATTGTAGAAATATTAATGTGTAGCTTTAAATATCTAGAGAAAATATTTCGCAATCATTACATTCGGTCCAAATTAAAATTTCAGATATCAAGAGTCGTTACGCCGCTAACAACAATTATAAAAAGAACAGAATCAACATATCTGCTATCCTACTAATAATGAAATAAGAAACGTACAGTCATAAAATCACAATAATCTTGAACTTTTAGAACATTGAACTTCTTTTAAAAGAATAATTACAAGATTACTTTACTAAATGATCCTGTAAAAAAACTACATTCGAATGCCTTGTACGTTTGTCGAACATTATTTACTACTGCATAAACACCATTTATTCCGAAATGTTTGCTAATGAAAAAATGAGTTAGATATATTATAACATCTAATCAACTGCAAAATGAAACAAATAAAAATTATGCTGCACAATACGTATTTTTACGCGTAATTGATATGTACTTGCTTATTGCATTTTATTTTATTTTTCTTATTTGTTCTTACCTAGGTACTATTAGAAAGGAATATCTTTTTAAAATACATACTGATTACAACGGTATGTGTTAAAATACGAAAAGATGAAAATGAAATAACAAATCATCTATCTAAAAGTAACAACTACGACCATATGCGCCGTTTACGAAATAACGCAACCTGAACCTTCAGACGTAGCGCTAGTATCGGTTGTTGATGTTTCCGTAGCTTCTTTGATAGTATTTGTGGTACTGGCGCTACTCACTTCGCTTAGTCTCTCTTTAGTTGCATGACTACTACTTACGCTTGACAGTCTGTCTTTGTTCGACCCGCACTGACTAGTGGTATCTATGTTTGAACTCACTTTTCGAATGCGACTGACTGCGCTATTAACCGACACCTTACTAAGACTAGCCGACACGGCCTGTTGGTGCTCCAATATCTGCTGGTTTTGAATTTTTGTGGCGAGGATTGTTGATAGGACGGAGATTTGATTCTGTATTGCTAACATAAAAGTCTTATAGCCCAGGCTGTAACAAAGAACCAGTTAAATCTTAATAAATATTTTCATTCAAAAATGTTATAGGTATCCTACCATTCTGTATTCGTCCAGTAGTACAAAATCTGTAAACCTTGCTTAAGCCGACTGACAGATTCTATAGTTTGATCAGCAGATTTCGCTGCATTCACAGTTCTTAAAACAGCCATAGCGTCTCTCAGCAAGACCGAAATTAATAATGACCATTCTAAACAACTAGCTTCCATGAATAATTGCAGCAGATACCTAAAAATACGTCCCGTTATTAGAAATTACGAAAATCATCACTGAAATAAAACTCACCTCAATTGAATTTCCAATCGGGGTGAACCTTTACTACCTGTAGTAGATAACTGTTCCAGTAATTGAGAAGACGGTACCTCCCAGTTCTCACTAGCGTACTGAGCACTAGCCAAATCATCCTTATCTTCACCCCATACCGAACTATTTACACTCATTATAGAGTCATCAGCCATATTCGCACTAATCTGAGTCTCTAACATCCCAAAGGTACCACCCACATTAGACGAAACCTTCCGCTTAGTAACTGATGGAAGTTTTTCTTCGTACAAATTGATTTTTTTGTCATAAGGGTGTTTGGAAATAAATACATCATCCTGGCTATTTTCTTCGCTTTGTTCGATATCCGTCTCACCACTCAAATCAGTTCCACCCATCTGACTTGAAAATTCAAGAGTATTATGTGGTGTAAAAAGCCCGGATAGTGGAAGTCCCGGAAAACTGGTATATCCGCTGTCGCCAACTCTACTGGCAGTCCTATTATGATTAGTAGCGGTTTCTAGATGCATTTCTTTAATTTTATCTTCAATACTTGTAACTGGGCTTAGAGGTGGAGATGTTACTAAAATTTCTGTTCAAAGCAATTATAAAATTTTACTAGATTTACAAGGAAAATACCTGAAAACGTCGCCTTATTAGGAATTTCTAATAATATAGGGTATGGCCATCGAAAATCTTCATGGAGTTGTTTTAAAGCGGTGACAAAATCGTCAACCCTAGCAACACGATCCCTTTCTTTACCTAGCCAGGTGACGAGATGAAAATCTAAATGAGCAGCGAAAAATCCCAAATCAGTTAGCCTATGAGAAGATAACAATCTTCTTGCATGTCGTTGTAAAATCACATCGATAAAGAATTCCTCGGCAGTATTATTTGAAGATTCTCTGTACAAACATACGTGATAAACATGTTTTTAATATTTTTTTAAAAAAATACCTGTTATCACTTTTTTGAGTATTAACGTTAGTTAAAGGAACCGATTTTTTTCTTCCGACAATTGGCGATTCCACCACAGGGGCGCTAGTGCTTAATTTTGATTCTGGAAGCTTAGGAGTCATAGTCGTACTGTAACTTCGAACTCTTTGGACGTTGCCCAGCACCAGGGATATATCTTCAGCATTTGGACTTACAGGAGGTGTTGGCTGAGTCATCCCTAACTTATTGGTTAAAACAAAAGAAGTTCTAGGAGATTCTACATCGTTAGGATCTATAAATGTGAAAAAAGCGACGTTAATAATAATAATGCTTTGTCAAAATTTTCGGCTGTTATTAATAATAAAAATGAGAGTTCTAAGAAAATTAACTGACCTATTGCTCGCAGAAACCTAACTAAATCTTTAGCTAATTCCCATTTTGACTGTTCCAAGGCTGTATCCAGCAACAATGTGGCATATTGTCGACTAACAGATGAAGTTTCTAAATTCTAGAAAAACGAATTCCGTGAATTTTGACTTATACGTAATATGTAGGTTAACAGAGAAATAACCATACTTGCAAAATAATAAGGTATGAAGCAGCAGTGTCCAACTGCTTCTTTTCCATACACTCTTGAAATAAATCCTTTGGTTTCCCAGCTACAGAAAATAAATAAGGCCAAAGAGCTATTTCAGTTTTTCGAGCACATTGTACAACAGTTTGTAAATAAACTGGAAATTCCATAATAAATTCTATTACACTGGGTAACTGAGCATCTGGTATTGGTTCTTTGCTAGTTGCTTCTTCTTCAAGCACCTCATGTAATAATAGCTCCAAAGAATGAGGGAAATACGGCAAGCTAGTACAACTTCTTGCAATTTCCCATGCATGATAACCTAAATTTCTTCTAATCAACTGACGTAAGATCTGGTGTAAATATACTTGACTCTGCAATGAATAAAATAACAAAAATAAATTTGTAGTAGTATGTCTGTGATATATATTTAAACTTACAGTACGTTGTAAAATACTGAAAGGCAGTGAAAATGGAGAATTTGAATCTGTTGTATACAAGACGGTATCATTTTCAGCACCCAAAATAATAGCATCCTCAAACAATATAGCTAACAATAAATGCACACAAAAATTAGTTTATGAAAAATTTTACAATCGTTCATATCACCTAAGGGGTATATCTTCAAATGAAATGGTAACATTATCCTTTTTGACATAAAAGAGTGGGTTTTGTCACCATCTCGCGGATAAATAGGTAACCATACTCTCATCCCATACGAACCACAAAACAACCACAAAGCTTCCGTCAGGTGTACTTTATCTGCTTTTCTTCTCCCCGGTACCCACACATTTTCCACGTACCCTGCTAAAACTGTAGGCATGGAACAAGTATATCGGTCGCCATTCGTAGATTCACGCTGTACCATCAATAGTCTTCCGCTGATATTGAAAACTATACTTTCCGAATTCATGTTTTGGCCTCTAATATTTTCTGTTTTCAACGATGTAAGAGTTACAGAAACTATACAAGCCGGGTGAATGCACATCGATGAAATATCGACGATTTGAGTTTTAGTAATTTCGACATTGCCAACTGTAAATACAAAATATCTGTTATAATAGATCCGTCCCGCATTTCTTTAGTATTTCCTACTTAAAACTGTGCTAGCTTAAAAATTTAAACACTAGCCTATGGAAGAGGTTATTTTGACTATTCTATAGACTATACATAGTTTCAATAAAAAAGTTTGTAATTTAGCCTTTGATAGTACATATCTTTAATATTTCAACGTACAGAAACTGGACAATAAAAAATCAAGCATCCTGTATATAAATACCTACCTGCATCAACTTCATGCATATTCCAAATTGCTACCTGAGCGTCAGAACCAAACGTTATCAACTGGTCCTGTAAACTATTGATAAGGAGAACAGGAGCCGAAACTCTGAGTATTTTCGCAAACTTATTATCTAATTTACAGTCTTTTGGATAGAATCGTATTTCATCACCATTATCAGGTATACTATAACAGCCCATTACTAAATAATCACGCCACCATAACAATCCACCCGAAACTATAAAATCTTTCTCTTGACTTTCGTTGCCGAATAATTTCCATTTTCTCGTAACTAGAGAGTAATGTGCTACCCCAGTACGGCCGGTTATGGCTAAGTGGTGACCACTATTGTCTATGGCAGAATACTGTAAATTAAAAATGATTATGAAATAATTTGATGGACTAGCTTTCCAGCAAAACTTGAAATTTAGCTTACTCGAATTGGCCAATTGGTTGCTGAATACGTGGACGGAACTGGAATGATCAACCATTGCCTTCCTTCGGCCAATGTGCTGGAGCTCAAGGAGAAAAAGGATTCACTAAAAACACCTTCATCTTTTGAAGATCGGTCGGAAAATATTTTGATTAAAGTATCAGCGGAATTGACATATAACTTGTCCTCGCCTTGTAGATATAAATTACTCTGTTGGCTCTATTAAATATTAAAAAAGAAACTCTATAATTGAAAAAACTACATTTAGAGTATTATATTACCATGCATGGATTTATCGTTAGCGCACTTTTTACAAAATCCAGCCGTATTAGACTGGTTCCAAATGATTCATTGCCATTCACCTCGGGAGCATGGCAATTTAGATCTGATTTATTATTATTCTCACTTTTATTGAATTCTTTACGAACCATCCACAGCTGATATCCATCTGTGGCCCATTCCTAAAGTTTAATTTAGTTAGTAAAAACTAAATTAAATGTAAACATCCTCATTTTTACCATGGATATTATATGTAGCGGATTAAATTTCATTAGGTCAACATTTAGTCCATAATCCCATCCTAAAGAGCATGTTAGTAATGCACCAAATGTTGACCAGAGTCCTATACCGCCTAAATTCCAACAAGCAACAAGAGCACAGCCATCAGGAGTCCACTTAATTGAAGTAACAGCTCCTGGACAACCTGGATAATCCTTACTACTCAGAACACAATGATGGGAAACAACTAAACCACCAGTTGTTTCATCAACTTGATAAACAATGCACTCTGAACTAAGATTAAGAAATAAAATAGTTTTGATAATTAATTAATTTTAATGTTGACTTACTTCGCCCTTCCAAATGTTATTAATCTATATTTATGATTTACTGTGGCACATGTTGCATCTTCAATACCTTGAGCCCAGATTCCTTGAACTTGCTGTAAAGTAAAAAAGAAGCATTCCATTCTTCTTATTACTGATCGCAATAATAGCACAAAAATATAACTCGACTCGGCAGAAAAGGCAAGTTTCAGTGCTGAACACTTAGTGTTTTAAGAAACTTCAATGAAATCACAAACTGGGTGACATCTATTAAATGTGTGAATCATTAAATATAGGTACGGCGCACGCAATAACTATTTTTTGATGATGGAAAGAACCGTTTTACATCGAGGATGTTATATTTGCAAATATAAAGTCATTCCTGTGTCAACTTAATAGATCTTCCGACATACTTTCACAAATGTGTTTTAGCACGAGAAAATCTGAATCCTTGTCAACAACACTTTCAAATTTTCTTTGGGACACAGTTCGTGAAATGTTTTTGTACGTTTCGGACACTTTAGAAGCACTGCCCTCGTATGAGGTATTAAAGCATTTACTCGTGGATTTAGATATCAATTGCGCCGCAAGATTTAAAGCATGGATCTGCCATGTTACATGCAATAAGTTACCACTGTGTTCTTTAAGGATGATTTTTTGAAACTTCAAATTTGTTCAATGTGCTCAACGCCACTTTCAAAATTTCCATGCAAGGACATTTTGCAACTCTTTTGGAGGCAAGTGATATCGAGGACGGCGGTGCAAATTCTAAATCCGACATACTTGCTATTACGTTTTCTAGTTTCTTCAAAGTACGTCGTTTCCGAAAAGTACCTAAATGCGACATTTTCTAAGTATGTGTGTACTGACAAGCATCAGTTTCCGTGACATGTGCTTCACCCATCGATGTTGCTATCCGCACTGCACTGAAATTTGCATTTCTTTGCCGAGTCTAAATATGCAAATGCGCAACAATATATACGATATCACATTTAAATTTTGGGTCATCCTCTATATATCCGCCTACCCCATAGAGTACCTAAAGTGATCAAAGTACATACTTCTGACATATTTCTTAAGTGTTGATTTTGTGTATAACAAAGCTGGGAACATTTAACACCGTTTCTTGTTTAATGCCATTATTGGCAATTACGTCTATGTATGAACAAGAAGATGAAGATTTCCTAGAAAATGTCATGCATCTGTTTGGAAGCGTTTGTACAGAAATCTTTTTTTCAGCGACAAATACAGATGGTACTTAGGAAAGAACTGAAACTGGTCTATACCTAATCCAATCTAATTCTAATTTTATTTCAACAGAGTTATATGAATTTGATATATCATACAGTTTACCATACTGGACAGCTTAACACTAAAACTTCACCTGGTAAATAAACCTTACACATCTTAATATCATGAATGAGCTCTAAGTGAAGTAATCCAGCATAGTACCACTTTGATATAAAAATGCTTACATTAGGATCAAATTTTAGTGAAGATGCTGTTAAAAATGCTGCTCGTCCATCGTTTAAAACTATTGCAAATCCTCCAATAAGAGGGGAGTATTCAATATCTACTATATAAGTATTTTCTTCGACAATTGGCACAGCTGAAATAAAATAATTCATTCATGATATAATATAAATTGAAGAAACTTAATCCACTACCTTTAGAAACTTGTTGATTAATACAAAATGGAATTCGTCGTAAATCTAAATTATAATCTCTATGTTGAGTACCATCCCATCGATATCGTAAAACATGCCCTCTCGATGTTGCAACCATGATCTCACTCATCGTTATACATACTATACTTGTAATTTTTCCATCCCACACTAGCACTTCTTCACCCTAAATTAAAATTGTCAAAGTAAACAATGAATGTTACCATATACCTTGAAGTTCATCAAACTTTTTCTTTACTTTCACTTTTATACACATATAAAACTAAACTATCATACCAGTGACAAACCCAATGGTGGTATCATTTCTTTAATAAACAATTCTGCGCTGTCTCTTCTTAAGTTTGAATGTGGTGAATCTACTTGTATGTAAAGGCCTTTCTGTTCGCTAACATCTACATTATAAAATAACAGATGACCTTCACTGGTCTGCAATTAATTGATAAGGATATAAAAATACAATCTATTATTCATCCATCATACTTACCGCAATAACTATCATACTTGAATCTGGTTTCCATTCCATTAAAACATTAGAACCTATTTTCTCTAGTGATTCTTTGCTTCTCCGATGGAACACAATAGGAACACAAGGCTAAAATTTTGGAAGACATTCTAGAAGAGTGGAAGAAGAAGGTTTTCAGAACGTACCTTACAATACCAGATTGATAATGCATCATCTGTTAATATTGCAAACAAAATTCTGTCCCTGTTGCTGGTGACCTGTTTTATTGATGCTTGTCCCCATTCGGGGATCTTGAGAACTTTCGGCCATCCGATTGGAAAATACATTTTATTTAATTAATAACTACTAAATTTCTATAAACAACCACACAAACATTTTTAAAATAAAAATATTTACACTAAACCACTGACATTTGACAACTATTGAACCTCCATATTTGTATGGCTGTCAAAACTCTCCCACGGCGAAAACGAAACGAAAATTAAATAGCCTTTGCCAGGGACGCGCGAGGGGGGAAATATCATAATAGGAATTTATGGAAATGAGAAAATAAATCTTGTTAGCCGTTGTAATTTAATTCGGTAATTAAAGCCGAAAAATAATGTAAAGAGGTGAAATTAAATCAAACCTCATAATTAAAATTACATGAACCGAGATATTTTGTGCTATATCTCGTTCCATTGGCATCTTTCAAATTGAAATTTATTCAAATGAGAAAGTTTATTATTTATAAATATTCCAAAAAGATTTTATTTACATTTATAATTTTTTGATCTGAAGTTTTATATAAATACTAATAATAATAATAATAATACTAATAATAAACTACTTATTTGCTATTTATTTAAGCACGTGCAAATACAACAATATAACTAGCTGCAGATCTCGGTAACTAATAGCTATTTTGCCTATGTAAGTATACCCAGCCTCAGTCCTGTGCCGCAGTCTAAGGAATCGAAATAGGTGATTATTAAATTATGATTATTATCATTAATTATCGTACTATTTAAATTAAAAGGGCCTTGAGTTATATTTATCTGGAGCATAATTCAATTCTCAAGGCTTTCCCCAAAAAATTATTTACATAGATTTCTTATTTTGCATAGGTAGGTATGTAGTTTTACTTTGATGAACACTTGAGAGATAAAATAGCACATACTTATTAATATCTATAATTATTATTTCTTTACATTAATTTAATTAGTGATATCATTCCGTATAATTGCATCACTTTTATTTCCACTTCATGTATATTATCGCGTGTATTATTGAGCAGATTCGATAGTAAGTTATGATATAATTAACCTTTATACGCGTAGCAATGAAATTCCAACTAAATAAAATTTAAAGCATTTAATAACAAATTATCTATGTATTTTCTATTGTATAGATATATTCCATTTACTATTCTACACAGTCTACCCGAAAGTTTGAACCTCTTATACATATATACAGTACAACCTCCGTTATATCACGCTTGTACTTTCCAGAGAAAGAGCGTTATACCCGGGAAATCACATACTGTTAAAAATGAAAGAACATTTATTTAGAGATCAATTTGTCTGCACACTTTGAATAAAAACAGAATTTTATAATGTATTAATTTGTTTGAATGTTGTGTCCTCTACTTCCCTCGTACAGGAAAACAAAGGTTTGGATTGTCTTTAAAAAGTCACATAGGGGAGAGTGGGCCACCTTGAGACGGAAAAAGTTTTTGGTTTATTATCACATTAATTTTTAAAGATAATGGAATAAACATATTTTCCTCTACTAATTAGCTACACGTTAGTCTAGAAGAATCGAAAAATATAACAAATTGTGGTCTTGTAAGGAAGAATTAAATTTCATAGGTTACTTTGGGCAACCGAATACTCTTCTTTTCGCATTTTTTTCCATTGCCGTAAGATGTCAGTCTCACGTTGCGATTGTTGCTCGTGGTCGTTTTTTTCCCCTTCGACTACTGTAATTGTCCAATTTCTCTTACCAAGGTATCAAAAATGCTTTTCTGTGAAATTTCCTTTCTATAGACAATAACTCATTTTGCACGATTCTGGCTGTTCCAATAGTTGTAAATATACATCGATTCATATAAAGCAGAATATTAATTAGATATGTTGCATACAGTATACTCAAAGTTAGAAGTACTATATAGGTACTATGATAGAACATAATATACATAAAGCAATTATCCGAAGTCGAAATGAACGAATTGCCATTTATCTGTAAAGCATTTGGAATCACGGCCTCTCCGTTTCAATAACCAGTGACAACACCATTTACTATACAGGTATACATGTACACCTGCATTCCAGCATTTTTGTCAGAAGACCTTTCAGTGGTTGACACGTCGAGTTACTGTAAGCTAGATAACCTCTTCTACTTTTTAGGCGAGAAGAGGCCATCTTTGTTAGTTGCAAAACGTCGAGTTTTTAATTTTAACGTTTTAGTTTATTTTAATTTTGTACCACAAAGTCGTCAAAACTTGCAACCGCTAGATTAGATTTAAGCGTTGCTATTGCGCTGCCACCTATTACTCCATTGTACCCTATTATATGAGTTGTGAGCTGCTAAGTTATTCCTGCACTATAGCTCTTGTTGTGAATAATTGATTGAAAACACTGTTTTTGAATTTAATGCTTTATTAATGCACATAAATAGTATACGATGCACCAGGACATGAAAAGTCGTTATATATGTAGTAGTGGACTGTATACTACTGAGAAAAGTACTCTCTGCACATGCCCTGAAGTGAAAATATTATTTAAATTTGAAAATAGGTTGACATCAAATTCTAACAGCCCTTCATTTTGTCTAAGAGATTTAATAAACTCTAATAGTAGTGATGGTTTGAGAGAAGGTATCTCTCCCTCGTCTATGACGTCTTTACAAAGTTGGTTGGCACGGATTTCTGTAATTGTGCAGTCGCTATTCCGTTTCAGACTTCTATATCCTTGCAACGTGTTTCCCAAACTAGCAATACCCTGTTTGCTTGCTTAGTTCTAGCATGATCCTTGCTCTTTACTTGTTGAAATTGCCAAGGAATACCTTGGAATGTCTCAAACCAGGAGTATTCTCACAGAGAGATTCGCCGGAGTGTCTCTGTCTATGTTAGTTCTTCTTTCTGGGTGCTCATCGCTATGACACAAAATAGTTTCGGTCTCACAAAGGAAGTTGTAGTGGCCTTTTTTGCTAATACGTTACCTGTCGCTGCCGCTCGTGTGTTCTGGTTCGCAGCATAATGTAATTCTACTTGCTTGTGTGAGACCTGTCATTATCACCGCTTGACCATTGAACATTGCAACGCTCGGCAAGTACAATTTAAATCATTATATAGAACACCTAAACGAGGAAAGAAAAGAAGTAAGGAAATACAGGTAACAATCGAGAATCCAGAAAAAAGATATAGCAACCATTTTACAATGCAGTCTAGGATTGGTTTATGACAGTTCAACTGCAAGAAAAAAGAAAGATTTAATTGCAGCTATTAAGAATAAATCCGGGCAGTTCACAATTAATTCTGTACTCAACAATAAGAAACAATTGATTTATTATAACATATTTCTCATTGCAGCAAAGTAAATGTTTGGTTTCTATATCTATTGATTTAGTTCGCTTTCTGTTCCATTTCGCTCTATTCGTCAACTCCAATTCGATTCGATAAATGAATGCTTTAATAAGATCTGGGCTATATGCTATAGGAAAGGTAGCAGTACTATTTTCTTAAATACACGAAAATACACCAAATGTAATACATAATTTATTGACATAACTAAGAGGAAACAGTATAAAAATAGCGACACAACTTACTATTATTACAACTTACTTGTACTACTGATATCAGGTACAGTACGACGATCAGGATCTTCCAACCTGAAATCGAAGATATTAGCTAAAGTTCTTGACAAAGGAAGGTCATTATTATAAATTACGCTTGCGTGACAACTACAAATTGATGAATTAGATATATAATGATATAAATGACGCAGTGTATGTACTATCGTCGCCAAAAGTAGCGAATCAGACTTCAAGCGACATGACCTTTCGTATACCTGCGTAACATCCGACTAATCGCACTGGGCGACTGTAATTAGAAACGGATACCTACCTAGCAGGTAAATTTGAGGCAGAAGGATTTGCAAGAAATGCAAAGCTATTATATATAATATCATTTACCATCTTTACCATTATTAAATAGATTTCGTAAACACAAGCAACCTTTTCTGTTTCTTGATAGTAAATTATATATGGGTAAAACATACATGTTTTACATTTGCATATTTTAAATCATGAGCTTCTTAATTTAGTAACACAATTATATTTATAGAAAACAAAGAATTGTTCGGAAAGCGACATAAAGAAACTATTTTAATCATATTTAAAGAAATTTACTACGAATCCCCTTAAATTCCTAATATCTTTTAAATTAATGTAAGTGCAATATTTATTGAACCGACTAAAACTTCTTAAGTTCTTGTTCTTCAACCAATTTTGTACGGTTAATGCCGGCAAATTTTAAATATATTTTTATTACGAACATTGTTCAAATCCCACAAAATTCTTAGAAATAATAGACATTTTGCGATCAGACACATTGTATATTTTGCGCTGTTTGAATTAAAATATTAGGCGAATATTAATAAAATAATATAAAAGTCGTTCCATAGTTACACGTTCTATTCTACAATTTTATAATTTTTGCAATCATTAATAAGAATAAACGATTCAGGACCGAAAGCCTATAATAGAGGCGTGTTATTGCAGTTAGAATCGCTACTTTTGGCGGCGATAGTACATAGTAGCAGTAATAGTCTAGTCTCCACGAAGCACACACTTACACTTTTTATACTTTTCCTGTACGGTGCAAAAAATGGTTACACTATTGTGCTGTGCAGTTTTAAGCGGGTGTTACCGTTACAGTATAATAAGTACCGCATTTTGAGGTACTGCTTTTTGTGTGTAATTATAATGCAACGAAAGTACACGCATTATATCTTCACAGCATTAACACCACATTGGACACACATATGTATAGAAGCATGTGTGAATTTAAGATAGTAATGTTAATTTTACAATTTATGATGATAAAAGTAACAGATATTTTATATCTTTTTTAATTACTTATTATTACCTGTGTATCGATACATCTTTATCTCGTATACACGATACATCTTGTGGTGTTAAAAATACAAACTGAAGATCTGATCGTTCTTTTGCATGATGAATTAAGATATCCATTACTCTTGATCTATTAATTTTATCCTTAAAGCATTAATTTGTCAGAACAAATTATATAATTTAATCCAACTAGAACCTTACCATATAAACATCAAATTCATCTAGAAAATAAAAAGGAAAATTCGTACACTGCCACAACGAGTACAAAAAGGCTACTGTTGAAAATGATCGTTCCCCACCCGAAAGATTACTCGTCACAGTGAGACCCTGAGAACCCTGCTGAGGAATGACGACTAACTCCAGTTTCTTTTCAATGATATTTATATCCATTTGGCCCTACATAAATAAAAACAGTTGTAGTTGCAGTTAATGATTAACAATTAGATTATATCACCTTGAACTGTCGAAAATCTAGTACCCTCTTAAAACTATGATTAATATGGTTAACATAGTAATCTTCTACATGTTGATAATAACGTTTTCGGTTTGTAATAGCCTTTCCTAATTCATGAATACTGTTATTCAAATGCTCTAAAACTTTTGTTACATGATCATGTTTCTGTTTAGTAGTTTCGTATTTGTTTCCTATTTCGGTAGCATTTCCTAAAGAACTTTCTGCTTTGCTAATACTATTTTTTATGTTACTTATTTCCTCGACAATCTCGGGCACCTGTCTATTCATTATGCAAAATTAAAGCATTTGGAAGTAAAGTAAAAGACAAATATCAGTATTCTTACCTAAGTCTTTCTACTCTTTCACCAATACTGATAGCTTCGTCCGTTAGTTTAGTCAATTCCTCTTTCTTTTTGAGCACCTCAGATTGAGCCAACGCTAATTTATTCTTAGCTTCTTGTAATCGTTTCTTTTCAAACGTTTTACTTACGTCTAATTCTTGCTTTTCATTTGTCTGCTCCCGTATTTGTTGCTATAAATATATGTATATTATTCAATTATGTACATACTTCTATAGAATAAAATATTTGTCACACCTCTAACGGAGCAATTTTATCCTCAAATCCTTTCATTACTTGTGCTAACTCTACTAAACGTTCTTCTCTCCCTTTTATAGTTTCTTTAATACTCTCCATCTGTTGATCAATTTCTTCATGTTGTGCTGTTAAACGCTGTACAGTTCTGTTTAATTCAGCCGTTTCACTTTCCTGAGAATAATATGCAGTGAAAATAAATCGCGATAAACAATAACATATGAATATACATACTAAGCTTTGTACGTTCACGGATTCAGAATCGTCCATAGTACGTAGCTCTTCAAGCTTTCTTTTTGTTACAACGTTAGTTTGTCGCAATTTCTCTACCTTTTTCGTTAGTCCTGCAAGTTCACGTTTTTGTTTTGTTTTATCCATAACAATGGCATTAATTTCAGTTTTAATATTTTTCATGTTAGATGTTAGCTCAGCCAATGTTTCTTCACAGCCCCTCAAATAAGTTGTAACCGTGAAAACATGAAAACAACATAAATTATATTGTATATCAATACCTAACAAGGTCTCCTGTATCGACTTGCAGATATCTAGCTTTATGATAACGTGAAGCATACGTTTTATAATTGGGATCGGGATAATATTTGTCTCCTTTAATAGTTACACCTTGACTACAATTCCTTGGAACTCTATTTTGATCAGATAATAGTTCTATAGCTCTTTCAGTGGATGGAATAAGTAGAATACTTTCAATAGACGTCTGATCGATTAGACAGTTTGCAACAACTGGATCTTTTATATCAATTGCATCGTATAAACTGATGCAATCAGGATCAGCACGAACTAAATTTGATGCGATATCATGAACCTAAAAATATTGTAATATAAATAGCATCTATTATGGCTACAAATTCATACCCTATTATAAAATTTACTGGTTATAATCATGGGTTTCTGGCCGGATCTACAATGTTTATTAAGTATCTCCATTAATACCGCATTATCTTTCTTATTATCAACAGTAAAAGAACGAAGTAAACTAGTTCCAATATATCCTTCTATTGCCACATCCCATTTCTTATCTCTAACATTTATGTAAGCACCTAGCAATGCAATAATTCAACGTTATTTTATAGAAACACAATCTATAACATCTATCTAAAAAATACGCATGACTGTACCTAAAGGTCCTCGAGGTAAATCTGTAAATCTTTTCTTATTTGTATGAATGGCATTCACGATTGCTGGCATATCTTTTCCATATAATACCAGAGCATTTGATTCGTTCTTTAGTGTGTTTATTCGATCCGTTATTTGAGCTAGAGAAATAGTTTTATAACAATTATATTATACATTTTTATCAAAATTTTCAACAATCATATAAATCAAAGGTTGGTGCATCTAGACCAGAAATAATTTCTAAATCAAAGAACAATTATATTCGTGTTAATTTCGTCAATTATAATTTTAATAAATAAATGAAAAGAAAATGAGGTAATCACCATATAAAACCTATAATAACTACCAAACAATATTTCTGGTTAAAAAAAGATCAGTACTAGAGAACAGTTCCCTAATGGTGTCAGGTTTGTAACATAAAATTACGGCACGCAATATATTAACTAAAATTATTATTTTCGTTACACTGGATTTATTCAAGGAAAGTAAAGAGTTGATTTATAAAATAACATTCCAATATTTACCACAGTTAGTCTCAATTTGCTTTAATTCCTTTTGTAGATGATTCTCCTGCTCTTCCTGGCGACTAATACTACTTTTCATTTGAAACACTTCATTTTCTGTAGATTCAATCTTGGTTTCAACGTGGCTGATTTGCGCTTCCAAATCAGACATCTCTTTCCTTTTCGCAAGTTTTTCTTGTTCAATTTTATTTAAGCTGAAATGATAGTAAACAAATTTATTTCAAATTAAACCTGAATTTGAAAATTACTTGGCTGTAAAATTTTCGATTTCCCCAGTCAAAGTTGCAATGTTTTTATTTTTATCTTGGATGTCTTTCATTAGTCGTTGTTTTAAACGTCGTTTTTCGCTATAGGACTGCCTTAAACCGTCTATCTCGTTCTGAACATCTAATTGAGGTCTGTTTTGAATTTCCGCTGCTTCTTTTAATTCCATTATCTGTTGTTGAAGATCACTATAAAAGGAAATTACCAATTAAATTACTAAAAAAGGATATCGGTGTTACATAGATACCTAGCTTTCTGCTTTATTTCTTCTAATCTTTGATTTTTATTTTTACTATTATCTTCATATTTCTTGCATTTAATTTCTAGGTTTTCGGCAATTTTTACCCGATCATTATATTCATCTTCAATATCTCGTACCTAACAATAATAAATTAGAAATTTATTCCCTGTGTTAAAATTTGCATACCTTTGCCCACCATAATTCAGTGTTTAATAAGGTTTCTTTATTCTTAAGCTCTCCAATTTTTCTAATACGTTCAATTTGTTTTTCTAGTTTCTTTAGTAAACTCTTTAGCTCCTCGTACACCTAATAGTAACATTCAACAATTAAATAGATATTAAGAGAAAAAAGACAATATAAAAGTACCTTGGTTTTTTCTTCAATTGTTCGATCAATTTCCTTGCTGTTGTTTAGTGTGATTTTATACTGTTCATCTAAAGTCTGCAATGAGGTAGCTCTCATAAATAAAAGAAATTTCAGTTTCGAATCATTGGTGCTCAAAAAATTACGAGATGTATCTTGATTCAGAATACATACTGGATTATCTATTTGGATATTCAGGTTTGAACGTATTTGGTGAATTTCCTTAGACGACTTGGAGATTATTTCCCCTAAAAATACGATACTATGGCTATAAGGTTGTTAATTAAAAAAATATTTCAGAAATTTTCATTTGAAGAAACTTTTCATGTACTCTTTAGAACAATCAGAAAAAAGTTACTTATTATGCATCCTAAACGAAATCATAGCGAAGCTACAAAAAATTTAGTACACATTTTCGTCTTACAATTAAATATATGTTGCTTATATCAAAATAACAGACGCCACCATTTGTTTTCCATGAGTTTCATACGATAAAATAAACGTTGGAGAAGCTGATTGTAATCTGTATTTTTTAAAGGGAACGCCCTACATATTTTTACATATTGAAGCATGGCTTATAATTAGTTACAATAAAGTGTATAACCATTTTTCTTAAAATTACGACTAAGAACAGAAGTTCAAAATCAGTTTATTCGATGTGCTCACAACTCTCAATAATAAACTTTTTTTACAATGTATTAAATGGTGCAAATTTAATTACGCAAACGGTCTGCTTTTGAATTTGGCTTCTTCTTAGCACAACAAAGTAGGAAAATCACGATTGCAATCGTCTTAGAAAATCACAAAACATTTCACAGCAACTTTTCTTTTTTAAGAGATGGAGAATCAGTTAAATGAAAGAATGTACTTTGCCCTTTGCATGTCATCCTGTATAATAAAAAGCTGTCTCATTGCTAAGATATATTTACAACATATATTTATTTCTATGGATTTTTATATATTTTTATCTACATATATGAGCTTGACCAGTCATTAACTACCAGAAAGAAGAAAACCATTATTTACTCAAAGCCCAAGTACAAGAGCGTCGTACATATGTTGCGGTATTAACATGGGTTTAATATAAGTGTACAGTGCGGAGTATAGGGCAACTTCTTTGCGGGACATCTTTTTGAAGGAATTTGAAAGAACTAATGGAAAGAGCATTTATTTAATAAACTGTAATATAATTAGTACAGGGTGGCGCATTTTTGTATGGAAGCTCGATATATCCGACATTACACAAACCTATTAAAAAAACATAGTGACAAAAAGTGTAGGTAGTCGCTTAGCTTTATATTTTAAAATTAGTTGCACTATACAGGATGTTTTATATCGGTGTACCAGACCTAACTTATACTTTTTTAAATGGAACTGCATACTTTTTTCTATTTTTAGAATCTACTTCCTTTGGCGAGCCTCCTCATATAATATTTGCCGGGTCTATTCCGAGTATTTAAAAGTTATGATCATTAAGAAGAGAAAAATCTTGTATACAAGGTATACCAATTACATACATATATGTATATGAAGCAAACTTCCGTTAATTTTTCCATCTACTGTATAAAAATTGATTTTCATTGATGTTTATATCAGAATAGTTCGTTTCTTTAAACAGAACAATTAATATAATATGTAAAAATAATAGAGATCTGCAGAACATTACAACTTTGTTGCGCATACTGTATTTTCACCCATATAATTTTAAGTTATAATAAGTTTATTATTATTTCTATGATTTTACACTTTTTGCCATGACTATATTTAATTATGGACTTTATCTCCCATGTAATCTATGGTTATTAAATTAAATCAATTTAAACTAACTGGTATATTCGATACTGCAAAATATCTTCTTAAGAGAAATTGTCAGGTGAGTAGGCATATTACTTTGATAGTAATATTTAAATGATATTCAAAACTGGCATGGTCCAAACTCCAACCATACAAAATAAAGTAAATATAGGAAAAATACAAAATCTATAACTACATAACAATTTATCTATATCTCTAATTATATATACCTGTGGCCGATTTTATTCTATATGTGCTACTTCCGTTAACATTAAAGGTCCTTTGTATAATAATCTCGTTTCCATAAACACCGCTTTTGTATGCGCTTGATCCAGAATTTCTCAAAACAATCTCAACCGTAGCAGAAGTTTGACCTGCTTTTACAAAACCTTCAAGAAATATGCATAAATGAATTACGTCAATACAATGGATTTTTATAATTATTACTTACATTTAACGCTGGTACCACGATTTGTTATACTTGCTTTACCTGCTAAACCTACCGCAAGTGCTACTAAAATAGCGCTTTTACCGGATCCATTTCTTCCAGTAATATAATTTATGTTATTTTGTAAATTTACTTCTAAATGTGAGTGGCACATAAAATTTTTTAATGTAATTCTAGAGATTGTACCAGCTCGACTCTATAAAATATGTAAAATGGCACGAACTTATCTAATATATCGAACTTTACATACCTTTACTCTCTTCTGCCTGGGTGTATCACTAGTGGATTCCCGATTGTTTTTCGAACGCTTTTCTTTTATTGCAGGATTTTCTGAAGGAGATGGTGTTAACGCTCTCTTCCTAGTTCGAGGCATGTTGCGCAACGATCCTCATTTATTTATATTTAGTAAGTAAGCAATAGCACGTAATACGAATCAAAATAACGTTCAAATTCGATATACAATACAGATCTACGCTGAGATAAACTGTGATTAGATTACCGGATGAGATAGTCGTTTCGAATTGATTCTGCGAAATATTAATTCCGTTATCTCATAGTCGGTAGTTTTTCGATAACTTTCCGCTTAATAAATAATTACTTCATAGTAATTTTAAACCAGTGTGTACACAGACACACGTTTCGAACACAATTCAAAGGTAACACGATAATGAGGAAAAAACTACAGAATTAATTCAATGGTCAGTAAAGTTTCTGGATTTATAAACTAGTCTAGCAATGAAATTTTCGAAATGAACACAGCAAAGCTGATATATGTATAAACATTTTGTACTGTACTAGCATGTCTACATTTGCTGATAAATCATCGAATTTATGTATCGTCGAGATGCCCTTGTAAGAGCTTGCAAATACAAGAAAATAAAATAAATGTAATATATAATTTATTGAAATAATTAATAGAAAACTGTATAAAAATAGAGAAAAAACTCACTACTACTGTCTAACTCTACTGATATATTCTTAATCTTCAGGTACAGCACGACGTTCAGGATCCTCTAACCTGGAAGTGAAGATATAATTTTCATTTACAATTACTGGAACTTAAACTAGCATCATTTCAGTTTGCTTTAAATCTACATATTAGCACTGCTACAGTTGTGTTCAGATATTAGATAGATAAGAAAAAGTCAGGATAAAAAAAGTGTAACATGGAAAAATGGTACTTGGAATATACATAAATAGCATAACAGGAACTAAAAAAGAAGTTTGATACATATATTTGTAATTTCGGAAACAAAGGAAAAGGCACAGGGAATTGTTAAGATGGACAATAGTCATAATATTATGATAGTGGTATAGGAATCGACAAAAGAGAGGCTGCCACTGATAGATCGAAAGCATGATCAGAAAGAATATTACTAATAGAGATGAAGGAAGGAAACAGAAAACAATTATAGCAAAATACAGATGATAACAATAAATTTTTGGAAGAACTAACAGAGGTGGCAGAAGAAGCGAACGGAATAATGTTTGTAGGTGGGAGTTTAACAGTAAAGTTGGCATAAGGGACGATGAATATAGTGAAGTATTAGAACGAAACGGGGAGACTATTAGAAATAACAATGGAAGAAAAATGCCGGACTTCTGCATGATACTCCACTTGGTAATAACTAACACACTTTTACAACACAAAAATATACATAGATATACTAGAGAAGTCAAGAGTAGGAGAGAGATGTCCATAATTGACCAGAACAACGTAAGAATGGTGAATGATACAAAAATAAGCAGAGGACTGGAAATAAGGACTGATCACTTTTAAACGGAAAGAAAACCAAAAAGAATTACTTACCTATTCAGTTTAGGAAGTAAAGTTATTCCCGAAAGATACCAGAAAAGGATAACCGAAAGAGAAGAAGAAATTAATGGAAATATTAACAAAATTTGAATACGCTGAAATAAATAATAATAACTACAACAAAAGAGATATCTGGCATAAAAAGAAAAGATAAACAAAATGGCGGACAAATTAAATAAGACAACAAGTCAAATCAAAGAAAAAAGCATGGAAAACATTTTAAACAGTGGAAAAATACGATATATGTATATAAAGAAAGAAGGAAAAAAGACATTTAGTGGTAGAAGCAAAAGAGACATGGATATATTTGATGAATAGATGAAAAAAATAACAAAGAAAACCAAAAGCTATTTTATAGAGTATTGAAATCGGTAGGGGCTGAAAAGGGGCATAATATACAAAATAAGAAGGGAGAGGATTCTAAGCAATAGAAAACAAATTACGGCCAGGTGGAAAATATAGTTTCAAGAATTGCTAAGCGGAGGAGAGGAAAACGAGAATGCTAGTAAACAACAAATAATAGAAGAAAAAAACAGAAGAAATAATTACCATAGGCGAACTAGAACAATAAACAGAAAAATGGAAAAGCGCAAGGGCGCGACAAAATTACGGCAGAAATGGTTCAATATATCGGACAAAAAAGGAAGAGAATAAATATTGAAAGTATATACATAACAGAATCTGGAGAGAAAAGGAACTACCAAACAATTGGAAGAAGTCAGTAATAATAATACAAGAATAAAGGAAATAAAAAAGAATGCAATAACTACAGAGGAATATTCATTCTAAGTACTACAATGAAGATTCTTGAGCAAATGATAGATAAAACATTAAGAACACACTCGAAACTAAGTTACTTTAGTTACAAAGTGGGTTTAGAAAAGAAAGATAGCACACAAGATCAAATATTCGCAATGAAAAAATAATACAAAAAGCCTATCAAGAACATTAGAAAGTATTCTTAGCATTTATAGCCTTGGAAAAGCATTGGATAAAGTACAAAGAGAAAGATTATGGAATATATTAAGAGAAAAAGTGTCACTGGCAAAATAAAACGACTAATACAGAAAATCCACAAAAAATGTATGCTGTAAAAGCTAACAATTTAGTCCAAGATCCTCAAAACAAAGGAGGGACTCCGCTAAGGAGGAAGTCTGAGCCCAATGCTGTTAATTATTTACATTGACGACACCAAGTGTACAAGTAAAAGTAAAAAGATCAGAATTGGATACACAAAAACTTAAATGTAGTCGAAATTTCAGAAGGGGCATTCGCAGACGATATAGCCGACAATGAGGAAGATCGAATACGTAATTTAATAACACTAAAAGACAGTTGAGTGATAATGAATAAGGCAGTAATGGTAGTCGGAAATGAACAGGTATATACGAAAATCGAAACAGAAGGAATTGAAATAGAACAAGCGAGAACATTCCAGTACTTAGGTGTTAGAATTGATGGAAAAGGAAGCCAGGAAGCCGAGATTAATCAAAAAACTAATAAAAAGCAACAAAGCTGTACTATAGTATACGAAATAATTTCACTAACAAACAAAAAGATATACTGTAAAACAAAACTAAAACATATTAGGCAATATACTGACCGATATCAATCTACATACTGTGAAACCTAGATATTAAATAGAAGACAAAAGAGTGAAGTACAGGCATTAGAAATGAAATAATTAAGTAGACTTAGAGGAGTTACAAAAAGGAGAGAAAAAGAAACTCAGAAATAAGAAAAGATTTAAAAATGCAACAGTTTAGAGCACATTGAGCAAAGACAATTAGGATGGGGAAGAGGAGGGAAGTCATTTATATCGAATGACTCGATTGTGTGACTAGACCAAGACGAAGGATGTGGGAAACAAGAATAATGAAAACGAAGGCCAAACACGACATGGAATGACGTCATAGCAGAAGAAGAACATGATAAGGAATATAAATGATTTGAAAGAGTTCATAAAAAGGTAGAAGATAAATGTCCTACACTACATTGCTAGATACAATTAATTATTATTACCTGTGTATCGATACATCTTTATCCCGTATACACGATACATCTTGTGGTGTTAGAAATACAAATTGAAGATCCGGTCTACTTTTCGCATGATGAATTAATATTTCCATTACCTTTGTTCTATTAATTTTATCCTTAAAGCATTTACATGTTAGAACAAACTATATAATTAAACCTAACAAGAGACTTACCATATACACATCAAATTCATCTAGAAAATAAAAAGGGAAATTCATACACTGCCACAATGAGTACAAAAAAGCTACTGTTGAAAATGATCGTTCCCCACCCGAAAGATTACTCGTCACTGTGAGACCTTGAGAACCTTGCTGGGGAATGACGACTAACTCCAGTTTCTTTTCGGTCATATTTATATCCATTCGGCCCTACATAAATAATAGTTGTAGTTGCAGTTAATGATTAAGAATTGGATTATATCACCTTGAACTGTCGAAAATCTAGTACCTTCGAAAAATTATGATTAATACAATTAACAAAGTAATCTTCCATAACTTGATAATGGCGTTTCCGTTTCGAAACAGATTGGTTCAACTCTTGAATACTATCCTCTAAACCTACCATAACCTTTTTTACTTGCTCACATTTCTGTCGCGTATTTTGATATTTTCTTCTTATTTCGTCAGGAGTTTCTAAAGAACTTTCTACTCTTCTAATATTAATTTGTACGATTTTAATTTCTGCGACAATCTCAGGCACCTGTCTATAAGGATTATGTAAAGTTAAGTAAAAGACGAATATCAATATCATTACCTAAGTTCTTCTACTCTTTCACCCACATTAATAGCTTCGTTAGTTAGTTTATTCAATTCTTCTTTCTTATTAAGCATTTGAGATTGAGCCAAAGCCAATTTATTCCTAACTTCTTGTAATCTTTTTTTTTCAAATGTTCTATTTACATCTAATTCCTGTTTCTTATTTGCTTGTTCCCGTATTTGTTGCTAGAACAATATGTTTTTAAATACTAGTTTAATAGAAATAAAATCTTTTCCTACTTCTAACGGTACGATTCTATCCTCAAATGTTTCCGTAGCTTGAACTAACCCAGCTAAACGCTCTTCGGCGTTATTTATATGTTCCTTAATAGTCTTCATTTGTTGATCAGTTTCTTCAAGTTGTGTCGTTAAACGCTGTACAATTTGTCTTAATTCGGTCATTTCAGTTTCCTTGAAAATAATAGACGATATAAGTAAATCGCCATAATACTAAATTTTATACATACTAAGCTTTGTACATTAACAGATTCAGAATCCTCCATCGTACGGAGATCTTCAAGCTTTCTTTTTGCTACAAAATTAGTCTGTCGTAACTTCTCTAATTTTTTTGTTAGCTCTATAAGTTCACGTTTTTGTCTTGCTTTATCCATAACAACAGCGTTTATTTGGGCTTGAATATTCCTCATTTTAGATTTTAACTCAGCCAGTGTTTCTTCACAACCTCTAAAGAATAACCATGAAAAGAGAGTAAATAAATTTATATATAAATACCTAATAAGCTCTCCTGTATCGACTTGTAAATATCTAGCTTTATGATAACGGGAAGCATACGTCTTGTAATTGGGATCGGGATAATATTTGTCCCCTTTAATAGTTACACCTTGGCTACAATTTCTTGGCACTCTATTTTGATCAGATAATAGTTCTATAGCTCTTTCAGTGGATGGAATAAGTAAAATACTTTCAATAGACATCTGATCAATTAGACAGTTTGCAACAACTGGATCTTTTATATCAATTGCATCGTATAAACTGATGCAATCACGATCAGCACGGACTAAATTTGATGCGATATCATGAACCTGAACATATTGTAATTAATATAAATATAATCTATTATAGGTTAGTATTCATACCCTATTATAAAATTTACTTGTTATAACCATGGGCTTCTGGCCAGACGTACAATGTCTGTTAAATATCTCCATTAATACCGCATTATCTTTCTTATTATCAACGGTAAAGGAACGAAGTAAACCGGTTCCAATATATCCTTCTATCGCAACGTCCCATTTCTTATCCCTTATATTAATGAAAGCACCTAAAATAGGATTACTTATTTTATAGAAACATAACATATATTTATTTTAAAAATATGCGATAGCTATACCTAAAGGTCCTCGAGGTAAATGTATAAATCTTTTCTCATTTCTATGAATGGCGTTAACGATTTCCGGCATATCTCTTCCATATACTATCAGAGAATTTGACTGACTTGTGAATGTACTTATTTGGTCGGTTACTTGGTCTAGAAAAATAGTTTGAAAACAACTTTATTCATTTCTAGATAAATTTTAAGCAATGATTTGATTGTACTGCTTTTTGGAAATTGATTTAGTCTGCAGAAAATGTAGATTGTACCTAGTTAAACTAATTTAATACTTGCAATATTGCGATACTAAATGAACTTGATGAAGTTTCATGCTAGTTAGACAATAAAATATGTGAGTAAGTGACTGTTCATTAATATCTTATCCGGATAAAATCTAACATTCCACTCCATTCAATAAGTCTATCAATGGTTTGCGAAAAGCCGCAGTGTTGCCGAATTTTGTCGCGTTGCAGTCGTAAAAAATTGAATATGATATATTAAATGGAGAATTTGCTTAATATCTTTATGCTCGTTTATATGTATGTTACAGTCGTAATATGTACAAGGAATCTTAGCAATTTAACAAAGTACACTATCGGATAAGTTATAAGAATTGTTTTAGATAGGGTCCTAAATTGAGACCAGCTATTAGAATTAATTGGCAAATGCATAAAATTTGTGTATGAAATTATTATTATCCCTATTACGGATTTATCAGGAGCTTACCACATCTAGCTTTGATTTGCCTTGATTCTCTGTGTAGATCATTTTCCTGTTCTTCCTGGCGGCTGATACTACTTTTCATTTGAAACACATCATTTTGAGTAGTTTCAGTCATGTTTTCGATATGACCGATTTGGGTTTCCAAATCAGATATCTCTTTCTTTTTCGCAAGTTTTTCTTGTTCAATGTTACTTAAGCTACAATAACGATAAATAAATTTACTTCGAAACAAACATAAATTTTCGAAATAAATTACTTGGCTGTAAAATTTTCTATTTCCGCAGTCAAAGTTGCAATGTTTTTATTTTTATCTTGGATGTCTTTCATTAATCGTTGTTTCAACCGTCGTTTTTCGCTATAGGACTGCCTTAAACCGTCTATCTCGTTCCGGACATCTAATTGCGGTCGGTTTTGAATCTCGGCTGCTTCTTTTAATTCCATTATCTGTTGTTGAAGCTCACTATAAAACGAAATTACCAATTAAATGACTTAAAATATATTTCAATGTTATATGAGTACCTAGCTTTCTGCTTAATTTCTTCTAATCTTTGGCTTTTATTTTTACTATTATCTTCATATTTGTTACATTTGGTTTCTAGATTCTCGACAATTTTTACGCGCTCATTATATTCATGTTCGATATCTCGTACCTAAGAATAATATATTATTATTATATATTATTTCCTCTGTTTCATGAGAGTTACATACTTTTGCCCATGATAATTCGGAGTTTAATAAGTTTACTTTCCTCTTCAGTTCTGCAATACCTCTGATACTTTCAATTTTTGTTTCTAGTTCCTTTAGTAAAGTATTTAGCTCTTCGTAAATCTAATAGTAACATTCAACAATTCAAAATAAAGAGAAAAATGATTTGATATATAAAAACCTTTTCTTTTTCCTGATATATTCGAATAACGTCCCTTTTGTTTCCCAATATGATTTTATATTCTTGATCTAAAGTCTCTAATCGAGTAGCTCTCATAAATAAAACAAATTTCTGTTTTGGGTCGCTGGTGCTCAAAAAATTACGGGAGGTATCTTGATTCAGAATACATACTGGATTATCTATTTGGATATTCAGGTTTGAAAGTATATGTTGAATTTCCTTCGCTGACTTACAGACTACTTGACCTGAAAATGAAGCAGTACAATTATACCACTCCATAATTCTGGATAAATTATTTGTTTACGGCATTCGTGGTACCGCATTTGACTTTATAAAATCTTATCTTTTAAACAGAACTCAATATGTCAAAATAGGAAATTCAGTAACTAGTGATATAGCTAATTTAGCCCAAGGGGTACCTCAAGGATCAGTGTTGGGGCCATTTTTATTTGCTGTTTATATTAATGATCTTTGTTTTTATCTTAGTAAGTGTAATAATATTCATTTATGTTTTTATGCGGATGATACAACTATAGTTATTACTGAAAAAGATTCAAAATTATTATGTCAACAAATCAGTAATGTTTATGAAAGAGTTAAGGTTTGGTCTAACAAAAATAATTTATGTTTAAATGAGACAAAAACCCATTATAATTTTTTTCAATTAAAAGAGAAGGACTGCACTGGTCCAGCTGGTATATCTCGTGCGGATGATGTTAGGCTGTTGGGAGTTCAATTTGATACCACCCTCACTTTCGGGCCTCATATTGACTTACTTTGTGAACGTCTGCGAAAGGTTTGTTATGCGCTTAGATTTATGTCTAAACACTGCAGCCAACGGGTACTTTTGAGTTTGTATTATCCCAGTTTTTATTCTCAATTACACGCTACGGCATTATTGTGTGGGGTAGTGGTAACTGGCAACGGGTTTTTGTGTTGCAGAAAAGTGCTATTAGGGTGTTGTCTGGCATTACTTTTCGAGAGCCGTGTAGAGATATGTTCAAAAAATTGAAAATGCTAACTTTACCTTCAATATATATTTTAGAATTGTGCTCGTACATTTATAAATATAAATCGTTTTTTGAAAGGTTTGAATTACTCCATGAGTACCCTACACGGTTTAAACACATTCTGCACCCGACCTCGTATAGAACTGCGAGATATGAAAAATCTTTTTTTAATGTTGGCTGTAAACTGTACAACGTGCTTCCCATCGAGGTAAAATCAGCAATTACAGTTAAACAATTTAAGCGTAGATTGACAGATTTGTTAGTTGCTAAGTGCTGCTACACACTGGATGAGTTCTTCGCTTAGGAGTGTTTTTCTTTTATGATGTTTTCATATATGTATACCTATATATTTCATCTTTTATTACAGACATGTACATATATTTATATATATATATAGTTTTTTTGTTCTGTATTGATGTTTTGTGTTCTTGACTATATTTGTTGTTTGTAGTGTATACTTTTTTTAATTGTATGACGCTGGCAACTCAAATACATCTATCTATCTATCTATCTATCTATCTATATTTTTATATTTGGGCCATCTCTAAATTTATACTTTCATTTATATTATTTTATTGGTAGTTTATAAATCACAGTCATTGTCAGAAATAGATCAGAAACATCTATGAACAAACAAATAACGCCATAACAAGATGAGTGAAAGTAAATCCTTTTATCACATCCAAACAAATTAAATCAACTTAATATAGATATCTTGACAATTAAAAAGTGTTTTTTGGAACAAAATTTGCATGCACATGTATCGAAAAAGGTAACATTTGTTTATTTGGTTGAGATATGGTAAAACCAGCAGAAAAACAATATTCTCCCCGATAGACAATAAAAACTGTGAAACATGGAAGTGCCAATATTATGGTGTGAGGTTGCTTTTCTTGGTATGGCCTAGATCCAAATTTTTGGAGCTCGCGAAACCGTTTTTAATGTGTAAAATGTGCGGTTTATAAGCCGCAGAACAGTGGTATCAATAAGAAGTATCAAGTGGATTGTTCACGAAGGCAAAAATACTCCCGGAGAAAATAAGTTCTGTAATCCGGGCAAAAAACGACAGCGTCATTATTTTATTACAAATTTCCCAGAATACAAGACAAAAAATCTCAAAAGTATCAAACGTTACGTTACATTACATATTATATGTATACATATGTAACTTTGTTCTGGAAAGAATTCATATTTAATTAAATGGTCTTTCATTAACCGAATACGAATGTAAGGTCAAGATATGCATTTATTAATTACCTGCATTAGAGTTGAACAACAAATGCTTCTAAATTAATATAAATTAAATTTAAAAGGAAATTGCGTGTATTTCAAACATATAAGTCGATTTCTTAAATATAAAATCAATGGAGACCTTTCAGGTACGCCTCTGATACTAATTAAGAACAAATAAGACGCAAGTCCGCGAACTCACTCCCACCCTTCGCCAAGACAAATTGCGAGAACTGTACCATGAAGTATAATTCTTTTTGTTGATATGATCATAAATCTAATTGATTTATTTTACTTATTTCGAGAAAACTGTTTCTTTTTAATAGTTACATCTATTATTTTGGAGAATTTACTTTTCAAATATGTTTTATTTTTCAGTTCACACAATTATATTTTTGCTTTCATGTTATATTTTATCCTTCATATTGTCCCTTATACAATATAAGTGTTTTGAATGGTTCGTTATTTCATCTATACCAGTTTACTTAATCTTTATGTCAATTTTGAATGAATACCTATTTTCTCAGACAGTAGAGTACACATAATGATGACATGCATAAGTAAGAATACCTGTGCTCGATTTTGTTTTGTACGTGCTGCCACCATTAGCATTAAATGTCCTTTGTATAATAATCTCATTTCCATAAACTGCACGCTTGTACGCCCATGATCCAGTATTACATAAAACAATTTCAACATTAGCAGACAATTGACCAGCTTTAACAAAACCTTAAAAAATACACATAACAAAATTACATTAATATAATCGATTATGACAATTCTTACTTACTTTTAATACTGGTACCACGATTTGTTATACTAGCTTTGCCTGCTAAACCTACAACAAGAGCTGTCAAAATAGCACTTTTTCCAGATCCATTTCTTCCAGTAATATAATTTATGTTATTCTTTAAATTTACTTCCAAATGTGAATGGCACATAAAATTCTTTAATGTAATGCGTGAGATTGTACCAGCTCGCCTCTACAAAATTTATAATAATACAAACTTTCATAAGTTGTTAGAGCTAACATACCTTCACACCATTCGCACTGGATGTATTAAAACATGATGCATGGTCACTTTTCGAACGCTTTTCTCTTATTAAAGTAGTATTTTCTAAATTAGACTGTGTTAAGGCCCTCTTCCTAGTACCACTCATGCTGAGCAATGATCTTTATTTATTTACATCCAGAAAGTATACAACAGGAACAAAACATTTCTTGCTAACATATATTCAAGGTTTTCAAAATAACGTTCAAATTCAATATAAAACATACTTCTAGGTTAAGGTAAGATGCGGTTACATTACCGGACGAGATTGTCGTTATTTCGAGTTGATTCTGCAAAATATTTACTCCACTATCACAACTACGTCATATTTTATAACTTGTAGTAGGTGGTTTCACGATAACTTTTCGCTTAAAAATTATTTTGCAAGATTTTGATAATGTGTATATCAGGCGGGAAAACCCATAATATAAACAATTGAATATAAACCTGTACTCGAACGCAACTACCACTGCAATTACAGATAACAACATTGCCAAACGAGTGCCTCTATTGCAATACACACATGTAGATGGCGCTAGAAGCAAGTATGTAGTCTACAAAATAAAAACTTAAATATTGCTTCCTATTTTGATAAATTATTTAGACCGGTGAAATTTGCAGAACCGAGAAAAAATTGTGGGCGCAAATTCAGTAGCTGTCAAGTAGATGCAGTTGGTGAGTATCTTAACAATTATAATATCCAAAAGTTGTGTGCAGCCAACATTTTCCATATTTCTACAAAGAATAAACATTTTCCTGTATGCAAAATGAACTCAAAAACCAAATAAATTTGAAAATGCTCGAAATATTTACTTTCTTTTTAATAAATAAATATATTTTACATTGGTATATAAGCGTAAGTTATTTACATATATAAATATAAAAAAATTAATTTGGGTGTTCAATTCTTGGTTGTGGGCTGTCAGGTACTGGCGTAACTGTGGGTTTTGCTGGTCCAGTTTGGGTAATCGGCACGACACGTTCAGTATTTACTGGCCTTAGAGACTTCTTGGGCGCTGTTACAGTTAAGATACCATCAGATGACAACGTCGAAACTACTTCATTAATATCATGATCAGATGGTAGGATATATCGTCTAACAAAGTGTCTTGAAATGTATCCGTGTTCGTCTTGCTTTTCTTCATGTTTTCCTTCTACGACGATACTATTATTCGACGTTTTGACGGTAATTTCACTTGGTGCGAACTGTTGTACATCTAATATGACTTGGAATTTGTCTTTATCGCTAGCAATTGTCGATCCGGAATCTTGACGTGTCAAAACGTTACTACGCCATGGTCTTAGGTATCTGGAATTTCTGAGGTTGAGCGAACTCAAAAGATCGTCTCGGTTAACACCTAAGCCGAATTGTTGGTCCAATAACCTGGATGGACGGTTGAAGTCGAAGTCATCCCACCAGTCACGGAAAAGCATTGGGACTAGAGACATCTAGATTCAATCGAACACAAAACCTTTAGTATAATGAATACGATATGTTAATCAGATGAACAATAAAGGCTTTAGTTTGTTTTTTAAATGTCGTTAAATTCTAACTAAAAATTTAAGCATATTCATTACTTCATTAGAGACTAAACTGTTCAACGACATTACTGTTTTCAACAAAAGTTTTAGAACGAGCCATTGTTTATCTAACTTACAAGCTATAGGTATAATGTATGTATTTGCTCGTAAACGGAAAAGCCAAGGGCAATCCAAAAATAACTAAAAATCATTCATTGCTGTTGATGTGATTTGAGAGCATACCACATGCTGAGCATAAGTTATACCACATATGGCGTTATCCATATTCCATGGCAATATCAGTTTAATGTTTGTATTCTTTCACAACAGAACAAACATAACGTTGC
Organism: Popillia japonica; assembly: GCA_004785975.1. Classification (NCBI taxonomy): domain Eukaryota; kingdom Metazoa; phylum Arthropoda; class Insecta; order Coleoptera; family Scarabaeidae; genus Popillia; species Popillia japonica. The sequence goes on from SMLS01067873.1 coordinate 47,884, forward strand.
ATACAAAGTTGAATCAATTTAGAACGCGGTGGTTTGAAAATTGGCAACAAACAGAAAAGTAAATTGACATGTCAAATAACTGTTTAGATACAAATTAGATAATCCAAAAATAATTCTCTTACTTCAGTTATTTTAAAACTTGGCAACGAGATTATTTAATAAAAGAATGAATCAGTGCTGAGTAACATTTTAAAGATACAAAATCATTCATTTATATCGAGAAGATATAAAAATAAATAACTTGAATGGTTTACCTATATTCGATTACAACATATAATTGAAACCCATAATTAATTTACAAACTATATCTTAGAAACTATAAAAATAGAATAAAAAAATAAAGTCGAAAAAACTTACCTTGTATATTAGTCTAAAAAAATTAAATGCGTGAATTAAATCTAAAGATAGGAAGTTAAGTCGTCGAATTCTGTTTCGTTACTGAACTTCAAATCGCTTCTAAAACTGAATATATAGTATACCAAACACGTTTGAATAATCTGTTCTAGAATAAACGATGAAATGTACGCATTTACTTGATGATTTGGAAAACCGTAACTGTTCCAGATTTATTCGGAAAATGCGGATTAGACAGAGAAGACAAATTAGATGTGTTCATATTCGTCTGATCTAAATATAATTTTATGAATATGGTGCAAAACAATGATTACTCATAAATTTGGTATATCGGCGAGAGAAAATATTGCAGACTTACTGCTGAATTTCAAGGTGGCTTGTCATGCAATAATATCCTCCGATTAATATTATGAATGACTATTTTTGGTAACATATTGTTATAGAGTTGTGACTGAATTTAGATTGACGGTGCAGTTCTACATAGTTCTAGAAGAAATTATTATTTTTTTGTTGGCGCTTAAATATTCTGCCGCTATATCTTCTATTTAAAAGAAACATTATTATGAATAATTAAGATTTGTGTTCAGAATCAAAATCATGTCAAAAACCAAGCTGTTTTGTTCTGCTTGACTGTTAGATACATACTTGCACACTTGCAGTGTTTTTCATTTTTTTTTGGAAATATCGTTGAATGGCACATATTTTGCTTGAAAATTGGTCACATTTGCACCTAGCAGCATTGAAATTTTGACTCAATTTTTACGGATGTATTCGTATGTCTTCTTCGTCTTGGTTCCATCCATAGTCTTAGAAAATTACTTGAAAACTTTGTTTGTCTAAGTCGAACCTTGGTGTCATTTGGTCCTTTAGTTTAACAACCTCTTCTAATTCTTGTAAGATATTAAGATGACCTATTAAGTATCCTAATTTAAAAACTGTTTCATTCAATTCGAATGGCGCTTATTATCGGGTCTCTCTTTACCTGTAGATAGAAAGAAAAGATATCTAAATTGCAGCAAATTTCCTTGCGTTCATTTAGTTGTTGATAACCATCTTTTTGAGATGTATGTATATGATCGTTGGTCTGACTATAGCCAAGTAGGTTGTAGATGAGTGGTCCGACTAAGTTTGTGATCTACCTTCTAATACTCAGATGATTTTTCATTGGAAGAGTGAAATTGTATCTCTTATAATGTTGGTCCTACTATAAATAATTTTCTTCTTTTTGTACAGTAATGTCGAGAGATCCCAAAAAATAATAAACACAAAAAATGCCTAAAATAGGCGCAGTCATGGTGTAGTATTGCTGGAATCAGCTTGCTAACGAGAGTAGAATGAAACAAGATTGAGTTAATGAACAAAAGCATTGGCTTCCCATCACGTGATCTCCCACCGTGGATTGCAAGTCCCGGTAGATGTCTCGATCTGTCAGCAGATAATGGTGATTCCTTTACGGCTTACCATGACGAAATGTAAAATAACGTCGAGAGATGCCTAAAAATAATAAACACAAAAAATTCCTACAATAGGCCTATTATAGGCGTTTTTGTGCTTATTACTCTCTACAGGTTAGTACAGGAGTAGGTACCATTTTACACTGATTACTAATACCGTTTTCCTTTGGGAGAACTAGTTCTCCACTAGCACTCAAGGTCAAATATAGTGACGTAGATGCATCGCTACTCCTATGTAAAACTGTATTGTTTTCCGAAAAATGCACTAAGTCAGTGCTGGCTGTTCCTATTGACCAAGCACTATATTGTACGATTTCCAATGGGAAAATAGTACAGTTTTACGTAGGAGTCACGATGCGTCTACGTGACTATATTTGACCTAGAGTGCTAGTGCAGAACTAGTTCTCCCAAAGGAAAACGCTATAAGTCATCGAAAGATCGGGTATCTCTAAGTCTACTTGATAACTTGCTTAGAAATCACAGTATTCTTTTATGTCCATTATTTTCCGGAAGATGTACCAGCAATAGCTGTGGCTGCGGGTACAGAAAATGTACTGTCAAAACTATACAACTCCTCAAATTAATTATTACATTCATTTTCGTAATTATTTGTTTCAAACGTGTGCGTTTCATTAAAGAGATCGCCCTAATGATATTAATATAATTTAAATGATTTTGTTCAATGGATCGGTTAAGCACCATTTTCATACTGAATTACTTTTAATATCGTCTATACCGTGTGTTTTCAAGCGAATATTTATAGAATAATAATTTAATTTTAGGAAATATGTGCTAATCTGTTTTTATTTCCCAGGGGAACTTTTTGCTTTGTACTTAGTTGTCTACTTACCTTGTTAACTTCGCATATGCTTTGGATATAGTTGGTTGTATAATACATTCAAACTTACCTATCCGATGCATTCCTTGTATACATATATTCTCCCACGGGTAAATCTGTTATATCTACTATATTATTTCGGTTTAGAACACCCTGATGGATTTGTTTAATTCTTTTGAAAGCTTAATATTCCATGCATTTAGAAATCATTACCTAATACAGGGTGTCCCAGCTATAAAAACACGGAGTAGTAAATATGTAATGTCCGAACATGATCACACATAAATATACCACATACGAAGAAATGAAAAATTTATAAATTTAAATTTATTAATTTTCGTATGAAATGTTTATATTACAAAATTATATTACGGACCTGACTGAATGTATGTTTATATTCGTCGAGACACTAAAGAATGCAGTGCAAACAATTTATAATCGTATGTATGTAAATGCGTATTCATAAACCAACAGCCAAACTATTCATAAGGCGCTTCGCCAACTGTAGTAGCTCAACTAATACCAATCCCGCATCTAGATGATCGATTGCTTTCTACAAAGCTGACTTTTTCGGTGGCAGTGAAAGAACAATAGTGTTGTTTTTCCAAACAATAGCAGTTATTGCGCTTAAATTATTTGTAGCTTATAATTGCTGATTCTAATAATTGCGGCGTTTTTATAGTAAATATCAAACTATTTACTTATTTTTTCTCTAGCGTTGTTAAAAATTAAGCAAAAATTTATCTTGTAATTAATTTTAATAGCTGCCGGAGAAAAATCAATTAATGATTTGATCTTTATTATGGAGTATTGTTAGTAGTTACTTTTTAGTAACTTCGCTTAGTAGCTTCGCAAGTTAGTAACTTCGCTTCATACCCTGCTCATCCAGGCCCGGCGCAATGCCAATAAAATGGAATAGAATAGAATAGCAGTTTCATATTTTTGATTTACTTTTTTCTAGCATTCCAGATTGCGAGTGCTGCTACTCCGTCTTTTCATTGCTGGGACATCCTGTATATCGTCATTACTTCTATTTGGTTAGTATGTCTTTTGTATTCAGGAATGTATAATTACAAATTATTTTCGATAACTTTGTCATACACATAGCCTTTTGTTACCTTATACACAATTTTTGTCTTCTAATCTGCTGTTTAGGTGGTGACCTTCTTAAAGTTTGGAAAAAATAACTGGAAAACTTAACGGATGTGGTAATAGTTAAAATTTTAATTATATGTATTAATTACCCTATTTCAAATCTCGCAAATCTGTAGATACCTGTGTACAGAAGAACAGTTTCTTCCTCTGCCAAATGTTATTCTTCTTGATTTATTTCTCTTAAATAGTATCGGTAACATGGCATAATAATCTGTGTTTATTGTTTTTGCCCATTTTTTGCAGGTAAAGATTATGGAGATCATGGAGTTTATTTCGGAGAGCGAAGCAAATTTTTGTCATATAGTACCATTTCTTGAACTTTCTAAGGACTTTCACTTGTATATTTTTATACCTATGAACCGTCTCAAAAAAATGAGGATTTACATTGTCATCATAATCATAATAAATTGTGACAGTCACTATTTTTCTGAAACGTTGTTTCGATAGAAAACAAAATTAAAGCAAAATCTTTATTTTTCAGTTTGCACTTGGAACACTTTTATCATCCTTCAAAATCAGTCGAAACTAATTCTCGATGAAGTTGGAGTGGTAAGTGTGAAATTTATACTTTTTTTTATAATTCTCTGCACTGATGTTCTCTTGATTTCTATGGCTCTGCTTTTCTACGTTTCTTCCACTGCCTTTATGTAATCCGTAACCAAGAAAACATGTTTTCCGTTATCTCCGTATTAAAACAGAATGTTTTTTTTTTATAAATTTATTAAATGTGGGATGAAATAAAAGACCAATTTCACACAGTAATTCCACAATAATTTAATACACATATAAATACTCATCTACTTAACTTTATTTTACGATTGTCAGTTTTCGAAGAAAAAATCACTTATTTATCTGAAGATGTGATACCAGCACATTTCACACTAATATATAATATATGTACAATGATTTTATAGAGCAAACAAAATCTATACAGGGTGTGATACAGGTAATATTTTTAAGAACATATCTAAGTAGGTACCACTACCGTAATAAGTGCATTCTTATTATATATCATGATTTATATTGTACAGTTCTATTAACAATATCGCTGTTAGAAAAAGAAAACAGAAAAGAAAGAAAAAAAGGAAACCAAAACTTAAGAACACATATAGCTTTCTCATTTATTTAAGTTAAAATAATAATAATTAAACAAATAATTTAATAGTACTAACAATAATAGTAATTCTTAAAGCACGACCAGCATGCAATGTTTCTCATTTTTCTCCTTTGTATATATTATATTATGTATTTTTAAATACATTAAGTATAATGAGGTACACTGTAATATGTTTCTTTTCTTGTATACGAAGACAATATATAAATAACACATTATATTATTCACATTTTTTAATTTACATTTACAGTTCTCTGTGTAAATAAGTCTTTAGATCACTCACGTCAACACTGTGACCTGAAAAATAAAACATAGTATAAGATTAGTAACAATGTTAGAAAATAAATAAATTCTTGAAGCTTTCAAACAATGAACAATTAGGTATCTACACATAGTTTTGAGAGAAATTTGTATTAAAATGGATTAAAATATAATTATTGATCGGTTAATTAATATTGTCTCCAAAAGTGTGAGCTCGAAAAATCGATGTATTAGCAAATATTATACATATAAGGCGTATTCGTTTATCTCTTTGGTCACTTCAGGTTAGTTCAGTTTCATAACACAACCAGATCAGTTTCTTAAGAAACTGAACTAACCTAAAGTGACCAAACAGATAAACGAATACACCTATCATTTACAACATTTTCGGTTTGGAAGAGTTGATCTTCTGCAGTAGGTAACGCAACATCCTATTAAGAACGGACACCATATCAAAATTTATAGTCTCAAATTAGTAATAACAATTAATTTACCACGACAAGTTGATGCGTATGAAAGCCTGTACATAAGTAAATACGAGAATCTAATGAACCGCTAACCGACGGTTTTAGGAACTTCCGACTTCTTTAAAGCTCGGCCGTTCTTAGCATGTGTTAGAGATTAGGTCAGCTTTAAACATGAATTTATTGCTGTTTTGTAAATACCTTCTAGAAGGGATGTTATTTAAACGTTAGTTTGTAAAAAATATATCTCATTCGGTAGTCGGTTGTGATGTTTGGAGTTACCGGAATTTGCCTGTATTAGAGAAGTCCACCGTCAATGAAATCCCATAAATGTGAGAGTTTGGTTAAACTTGTCTGCTAATTTTCGTTATCATTTTACGTATATTTGTTTTTTAAATTTTATATATTAAATTCTAGCGTATTTCATCTATTTTTCAGTAAATCGGAAATTTCTTGTTGCTTTTAAATGCGCCCTATACCTATGTTTAATAGTTAAGAAATATTTTTCTGAAATTAATGTATTTTGAGACGTAGCATCTAGTTAATTATTGATGCTTCGTGTTGAAACACACTACTGGATAAAAAATACAGAGGAAATGCTGGCAGCAATATACTTACACTAGGGTCTCGAACTGCGTCAACTCGATTTGCGTTGTTTCGATTTGTGTTGAATCAAAATTACAGGACTGTAAATCAAGTTTGCGTTGTTATGATTCGATATGCGTCGGTGCAGCTGAAATATATCAAGGATTCACCTAATAGCGAGTGTGTTCCGACAGTGGGTAAGAGATATTGCTGTGTCCGAACTTAAAAACTATTGTTTGAAAGAAAATCTAGGTTTTACTTCTGTTACTTCTGTTGGACAATGCGCCCTGTCATCCTCCTGACGAAATCAGCAAACATAATAAATTTGTTTTTCAGTCGCTTAACAACACAACTCTTATACAGCATATAAATCAAGGTGCTAGTTATTTCTAAGTTTAAAGCTCTCTCTCTCTATTTTAACGGCTGTCGAAAATATTGTTGTTTAAAAGGGGTATGGAGAAAACTGCGGCTAGAGTCCCCTAAGGATGTCGACGCAGTAAATATTGCTGAGACCGAAGAGATTGTAAATGATTTACTGCACTTAACACAAGACGTAAGTACATTTGAAGGGATCATGGTAAACTTACAAGAAATCTTAAACCAAGATAAAGAAGACGTAACACGCGATGACTTGCTACAAAATTTCACCGCTGCAGCCGATGATTTTAGTGAGCATACAGAAATTACCAATCTAACATTCCTAGAAACGTTTTCCTTGATAGATAAAGCTATGGAGATTTTTACTGACCATGATATCGATGAAAGTCGAAGCAAAAATCTTATGAGTGCTGTTGCTAAAGATGCTAAAATGAAAGCAAAGCAGTAAACTTTGGGAACGAACACCTAAAACGTAATATTTGTAAATATGTATATTCTTGTTTTTGAATAGTCTATTAAAATACTTCTCAAGCATTTCACGACGTGATCACCACATCCGCGGAACGAATCTAGTAAATTTCTATGGAGTCTTGGGGAAAAATGTGATTTGCGTTGTTTTGATTTGCGTCCTACTTTCCTGGAATGGACCCCCGACGCAGTTCGAGACCGTAATGTACATGAAAAGCCACTGCAACTGCATCCATTAGAGATAGTAAAAATATATTGTTGTCTAAAGAAAACACAGTGCCTATTCACTGCAGATAGAGCATAATGGCATATGTTCACCTGGCAATGTTGCAAAAATTTACACCGCTAACATTTAGAAATTAGATTTTGAAATATTCATAAATTCTAACCAATCGCAATCGCACCTTAAAAACCATCAACCACTCTTACTGTTGAAGAAGAAACTTATACACATCGGAGACATTCAAAGTACAGCCTTTATCGGCCTTTTACGCTCAACAACTTATCAGTAGCCATTAGAAAAATTAGAGAAGCATAAACATAAGTAATCTATAGCCTAGACTACACATTATGATCAACAGATTCGTAGATACTATCTAAGAGATTTAAACTATAGAAATACCTCCACTATTTATTGATAAAGATTGTTTTGTTGTGAGTGTAGCTGCAAGGGCTTCCCAAACAATATTGTTTATCTAGACTAGCTACTGTAGCTTCATTTGCAAAAATTCGGCATATAAACGTGTACGAAACGCAAAACTATAAAACAGCTATCAATGATCGATCAACTTCGTAAATTTTGGAAGAATTAAGTGTTGCTGTATGGAAAGCTCAGTACATATTTAATACAGGAGGATTTGGTACAATACGAATCACAAGCTGCCTAAATAACATTGTATGGAGGAACAAATACCTTAAAAGAGTAGGACGAACGAAAGACCAGAGTATTCAAATCAGCAATGAGGTCCATAATGAAAAAAGCAAAGAAAATGGTGGAACAAACACGTAAGCAGAATGGGAATAATGGTGATAATAATAGTCCTCTTGAAAAAAGAAATCAGGACAGATCATCAAAACAATGGAAAAAATGATAGACATCTACACCTAAAGAGGCATTAGAAGAAAACATCCTATTTATCACGTGTAGAAAGGAAACTGACGAAGCACTTGGTATGATTCTGCCGGTTACAAATAGATTTCTTCTTTAGTTTCTTGCATTTGAAAGTATTCTACGATTATATTTAAAGACCCCAAATAATACTTACGTGTTCGGTAACATCATTCAGTCACCGTAGGCGTTGTACTACTTGAAGGTGACAAGCCAGTCATTAGTAATTTCTTTATATCGCTAAGAGTAGTGAAACCTTTTTCGTCGTACTCTTTCCATTTCAAATAATTCTGGCGCATATATGTGACCAATTCGGGGAAATCTATGAAACCTGCAAGGAACATAGATTTTATTGTGTTTAAAGTGATTGAAACCAGAAAACAAACCGTTCCATGCTTCCACCATATCGTTGATAATGAAGTCTACAAATCCTATTTGGGCTTTGGGTATGGAACATGTTGTCCTGTCGAACATGGGCATTAGTACCGGTAAACCTTTCGCTTTCTCCTCGTCTGTCTGTTGGAAATATTCCTCAGTAATGCGCCTGGCCCACTCTACGCAATGTCTTAGGGGTCTAGTCGGATTAGATACATCAGCGCATTTAATCATCATTCTTTTGACAAGAAGGACGTTTTCGGGCAGTGCTATAGGAACGTAATCTCCTTGAGTTTCCTGAGAATTATATATAAAAAGATTAAGTAAGTAATTTAAATTCTCTATATACATATATGTGCAATAAATAAATGTATATGGAGCTTACATCGTGTTCAATGCTTTGCTGGCTACTTTTGACAGAAAAGACGTTCACGAATTTCGCTAAATGTTCGAAATGCTTCGTCATCTCCGTCGCCAGAATCATATCGACAATATTCTGCCGTACTACTTTGTACGTATCCCTGTCCAAATTTTTGAATATGTTCACCCTATCATCTCCTGTTCAAATCAACAGTTTAAAATTAGATGTGATTATAAGATTCAGTTATTCGACAAATTTTCTTGTTTCTTATAATGCTCTAAAGTCATGACATTGTGTGTCATGTATGTATTTCTGAACATAATAATATTGTGATAATATGTTCATATCTGTATAGATCTATGATTTTATTTTAAAAGGTTACAGACCATTGGCTTACATTTTTTACTTCTACTACAAATGAGATTGAAGAAAACGTAGTATAATAGTGAGTTGAAAAAGAGATTGGACTGTAAGGACTATATGGTCATTAATTTTGAAACTGCGCAATACGAAAAGTGAATTTGACGTACTGAACCTTTATTGGCTGAACTAAAAGTGCACATAATTTCTGTTGGCAACGTCATGGATTACTATTACTGCAGAATATGTTATTTGCAAGAGCATTCTTGACTGCATAATATGACTTTTTTTTGATTTTTGTTCAAATATATTAGTTATTCAGAAATAAACAGATTGTTATATAAAATGTGTGGTGAAGAAGTGTATTGACACCAATTAACCTGATAATTTTATGGAACCATAAAAGGCTGTAAAAATAAAAAATAATCAAACACAAATCCAAATTTAACAATACCTAGCTGAAAAAGTTTATTAAATAATTAGTAATATTAAATAAATAATAATAAAATAAATAATAAACAGAAGATCAAAGGTGGTGCAAAGATGTCTGGAAAAAGTACCTACAGGAGAGATAGATAAATTTGCTTTAAAAACTTAACTTTGACACCTTGTACATTCAAAGAAAAATATACAAATAAAAAGTAAAGAATGTATGAATATTTTAACCCAAGGTTTAATGGATTGACTTACTTTTTGTATAATTACACGAAATGAAAGCTTCTAAAAATTAAGGGGCAAACGATTCAAAAAGTCGTTGCTTGGATGATGATTTTAGTAAGTTGCCGCATTTAAGCTATGATTCCAATATAACAACCTAAAGAGAGAGGCTTCCAATACACCTGTCCAGTAAAATTTAAACATTTTCAAATGTCTGAGATGCTTAATAATCAACTAAGACTCAGGCCCTCATAATATACCTCACTATCTTTGACAGAATAAGCTAGAACAGATTCAGTTAAGATTTCTTTGAGCAATCTCAACCTGCTTGTGCGCACAACGACTACCTTGCGTGGATGAATCCCAGGGTTTTCCAGTAGCAACTTTGCATGATAGCAGCCTTAAATCTGGTACGATTTTTTATACAGCAATGTTAAATCCCACAAGTTGGTTCTGCTAGCTTTTTTTACCAACGTGTCAGATATTTTATTGCTTCTAATTTTAGAATGATTTGACATCCATTTGAACATGCTGCTGTAATGTTTTACCAGTGGTTCGAGCTTCCTATGGCAGTCTAGCACCACATCGGAATAGAGAGCCTGCAGTGCTCTTGGGAAGTAGTCTACAGAAAGACTATTTCACTTAAGGCACTCTATAAGGTCTTCGCAGAGGAAGTGAAATTTGTTATCGTCAACGGGGCAAAGAAATGAAAATCAGAAGAAACTAGGTGTGAGGTATGGAGGACAGGAACCATAAATATCGAATTATCTTTGTGTAGCCAAGCCTTCTTCAGATTTAGCAGACTGCTGAACTGATTTTTTTTTGAGTGTTGATGAACTCGGATGCTTCCGTGTTATCGAATCTCTTTGGATTTGAAGGTATTATGGTGTACCTAGGTTGCGTCTCCTGTAACTATAGACTGTAGAAATCCATTTTTCTGACAATAGCACCTTAAAACTCCCGTTACTGCCACCATTTGTGGCATTTTCTGTTAGTCTGTAATCAATTTTGGAACCCATCACGTTAACATTTTTCAATAGCGTAATTCGACTCATAACGCATTTTCTGCAATGTGAATCTCTGATCGACCCACTCTCCAATCTATTATAATATACCGTAATAATTGTAAGTTGTACAGAAACGTTTTAGAACAGCTTTAGAACAAATGTAGGGTTTATGAGATTAGTTAAATTTGCACCATATGAATCAGTACTTACCACTTTTATCTACAGACTACTGTAAAAAGTTTCATCAGTTATACTACTAATTTCTATATAGTAGTCCGGCCTACATGTTTATTGTCTTTTTTTTTGATTTATTTATAGTAATTAAAGAATTACATGAAAGTCGGCATAAAATTGAGTACATGTAGATAGGTATATTAATATAACATTAAAGGATTGTCAAATAAATATATGGTATATAACGAAGGACATTGTATATACATAATGGACGAACAGAACAGTCAATGCCCAAATAAGGTATCACAGTTCAAAAATTCTTCCACCGAGTAAAAGGCGCCACTCACTAAGACTGACTTCATTGCTTTTGTAAACTTGTCACAGGACAGTTCCTTAACACTTTGTGGTAAGCTGTTGTAGATTTTTAGACCCCAGTACTTCCAGCTGTTCTGCGTCCTTGCCAGTCTATGATATGGAATTCTTAAACCATTCTTATTGCGCGTTCCGTAAGTGTGTTTTTCACCATTCTTTACAAACTCACCCTGATTTGAATGCACGTATTTAGTGATGGTCAGTACATATTCAGATGGCAACGTAAGTATATTTGAAGCTGTGAAATATTGCCTGCATGAATCCTCTTGTTTTAAATCCCACAGTGCTCTTATTGCTCTCTTTTGAAGAAGAAATATGCGCTCAGCACCGGGACACATTCCCCACACTATTTGACCATATACCGCAACACTGCGAAAATTGGCGAAATAAGCCAAACGAGCAGCTTCGTAGGTCGAAACGTGCTTTACTCTACGAATGGTGTGAACGGCACTAGATAATTTTCGCGCTAAGTCATATAAATGATCCGACCAGCCTAGTCTATTGTTAAAATTTAGACCTAATAGTTTCAATGTGTGGGCCTGGTTACATCTGTTTGTTGTAAATTCCATATGTTGTGTTTTCGCTTCATTCATATTTAAGTTATTGACGAAAAACCATTGTTGCGCGAGTTGCATAGCTTCATCCACCGCTTCCTGGAGATTTTCTTTATTCTTCCCGTACGACAGGATTGATGTATCGTCTGCGTACAGCGTCACTTTACTAGCTGGCAAGCTATAATGAAGATCGTTGACGTACACAACGAACAACAGTGGGCCTAATATCGATCCCTATGGGACACCTGTCAAAATAGTATCCATTCCGGACCTGGTGTCCTCATGTTCCACATATTGTTTCCTTGCAGTCAAGTAGGATTTCATCAAATCATGTGTAACTCCACGCACCCAATAATAATCAAGTTTATCAAGCAACACTGAGTGGTGAACTGTATCAAATGTTTTGGTGAGATCGCAGCAAGTAAGTCGCACAGAATTCCTACCATCAAGAGCCTCCTGAACATGCTCCACAATCTCTATCAACCCAGTGCTGGTGGATTTACTCTTCCTAAATCCGTGTTGGCCTTCGTTCATTAAATCATTTCTGTCCAAATATCCGGCAATTCTGTTTAGTAGTACATATTCAAAAACCTTAGATAGACAAGGAAGTATGGAAATAGGCCTATAATTATTTGCGATGTTAACATCCCCTTTTTTATGCACTGGTATAATTCTGAAATGTTTTAAGATGCTTTGTTACGTAAAAGTTGAATAAACTATTTATTGCTGTTATTTGCCATTATATTATTATTATTTGCCAACATTATAACAAATCTGACATCTTCAACAAGGTCCTGTACGTCTTTAAGTCGTTAGTACATATCTTACGTATCACGAGTCAACTAAGGAGAGATGAACGGAATGTAGATTATTAGAGCATTTGAGATACAAGACGACAAGAAATTTGTCGACAATTGTTGTAGTATTATAGTTGGGTATTGAACTTTACTCACCTAATGCTAATTTAAACGTTAACGCTGCGTGATGATTTTCCAGTACGGTAATGTCATTATAAAGTACTGCTAGCGGGTTGTCACAATTACTCAAGAAAGCGCTAGATCGACCAGGATGATCCACATCGTGACAGGCCGCGGCAATCAAGGAAACAGCTTCGTCCAATGGATCCATGATTGCTTTTAATCTATCTCGTTCTAAATAACAGGCAACCGCCTGAAAATAAAATAAGAATAAATAAAATAGCAATTTTAAAATATATCTAAAAGGAGCGAGGATGCGGGACTCTTCCTTAATAGAATTAAAAGTAAGCGTATTTTTTTTTTATTTTAAAATGGAGAGAAAAATTGTTCAAGAAATATTTTATACTCTAAAGTCAGACCGACTTCTTCCATCACAACTTCTTATTGAATAAAACTCGGTCAAATTGTATCGGCTGTTTTTGTTGAGTTTGTAACGTATTATAGTCGATGGCGGAAATAAATTCTAAGTTTTAATTAATCGTCGTTATTGATCTCACTAATATGGTTGGTATTGTTACGCAGGAAAACAAAGTAGAATACGAACAGAAGGCAACAAAGACATAAATAAGGTTTTAGTAGGTCTTATATCTAACAGGAACTTGAATGTAATACTAGACCTGTCAAACAAATATAAAGAAATTTTCGGGAGAACTTGAAAATACTAACATACTATTCAAAACCAGAAAAAAGATGTATGTACATGTAGGGTGCAGCAGATTGCGAGAAAATAGAGTTAATTGGGTTCTTCAGAACGATTTATTGTTCCTGTGGCAAGCTCTTTAATTTTGCAGTTCGAACTAGTAGTATTTGAATCATAACAACTTAAAAATTAAAAATGTTAGATTCTTGAGTGTGGTTATACGAAGTATGATGACTAAGCAATGTAATTTAAATCTGTACATAATTGTCTAAGGAAAAAACTTCTCAGCATAGAAAGAACTTTGAGGTATTTTTGGCATTTTAAAAAGAAAAGTAACATTTGAATGCAGTTTGTTTCTCTTTTAAGAGGTTTACCATAGTGCTGAATGAAATTTGTACATATTTGGTAAATAATGGGTCATAACCATCTTGAGAGGTTTAATAGTTTAATTATACCACTATATTTTGACAATTGTTAGGCCAACCAGAAAAATGAGTAGAATTCGATTGTTGTTAGTATTTAATCAATGTGGACATCTAATATCCAGTGTCAAAAAAGACAAAAGGTGACAAAAGGTAAGAAGAAAACAAACTCTCTTTCTTAAATTATATTAGCTGCTGGAATGTTCCCTCATTACATTTTAAACATTTAGAATGATGCTGAAGTACGACTGTGCTCTAGGTATGTTTTATAAGTGCCTGGTCCTATTCTAGGGTACGTTTCCGTTTTTGGAGAATTCTGAAAGCTGCTTTGTAGAGTATACTTTTTAATTGGTTTCAAGGCATCTTAGTTCATAAGATTGAAATCAAGGCAAACTAGCTGATCGTCTTATATTGTAGGTATCTACATCTTCATACCTGCAAAATGGGCGACTGTTGCAGAAAATCTAGGTACCACTATTCTATGAAGCTGCCGATTACCTAGCTTTCTAATATTTCACATAATACATTTCTGCTTGATAATTTTCCAAATAAGCAGATTGCCATGAAAAATCCGATTTATTAGCATTTACTAGTTTATTATTAAATTAATTTATTATTTTACTTATTCCTGATCATTTATAATGACGTTGTGAGACTTTAAAATATTTAATTGTAATCAGAATATGGAGTTGTTCCAGTATTTACAGATCACCTCAAACATTATATAACCAAAGGTAATGAAACAGAATTATTACATTAATCCAAAGACTGCATCTACTTTTATGTCAAAACAGTGTTGCAATATTGTCGTGCTTAGATTTTAGATAAGGTTAGGAACCGCTCCTGTCAAATTTGTCATGTTTTGCAAGTGCAAGGAAATAAACAAACACGATATATGACAGAGCGGTATGTGTCAACACTGCTGATTCGCACCAACCGATGTTGTTATTATAGTTCGATGAGATTAATTCTTTTTGTGTTGGTGATTCTGATGAGACGTGCACGTCTTCGAATCGTGAACGTTTTATATATAAATATTCCCACCTGTAAAATTCGCATTTAGTTATTAACTGGTTGTAATCTTATGGGCAAAAGATTTATCTCATCATTTTAACGCCCAATGAAATTTAGTCTATGTATGTACCTTGTAAATGTTGTTAAGATACTACAAGGTGAAAGTGTTCATACTATTTGCTCTTTTTAAGCGTTTGTAACCAATTTTAAAGAATTTTGTCATAATTTTATATCTACCTGCATAACATCCGCTGCGTGGCTAGAATTGTGATATGAGTTATCAGCGTGGTATTTGGATTCGATTAGCATTAAGAAATTATATAAGATGCGTTCGTCTATATTTAGCGTCCCAGGGATATCGAAATGCAACATAATATGCATTCCAAGGTACAGCAATGGTCGTTTATTAGATAAATCTTCTAATCGTATGACATCGAAATCCCAGTCAAGGCCGGATTCCAAAAGATCTCTTATTTGCGTTGGCATCTACATCAGAACATATAGATTAGAAAGTATGTAACTCAAGATTTGCGATGCATAAAGAAGACCAATCAATATATGTATGTACATACCTTCATTTTCGAAGTTATCTTCGTCGACGCTACCCTATATACTGAAGAGTCGTTGCTGCTTCGTCGAGAAGCGAACGCTGTCACCGGCTGGTTACTCTGGAAATAGAAATTACCGGATATCGGAAACGGATCAACGTTTTCTTGCAATTTAACTCACTGATATTAGCGCTCCTATCAGGTCGGTGGCTACAGATTCTTCCGGCGCAACTCTATTGTCCGCTTTCATCTGTGGTGAGTAGAGCTCGGTACAGCGGAGCATCTCAATTACTTTGTCTAACGTTGCTACCAACTGATTGTTACCACCTGCGGAGCCTTGAGCTTCTATAATTAAGTGTATAATCTAGAACAGAACGGTGCCGAGGTTCGTTTAAAGATAAAACGGAAAATACAGTAAATTAAGAAGATTTACTTTAAACACTTACTTTGGTAATTGGGGCTTCAAGTGGAAGAGCGCTAAGTTTAGCAATTGAAGTTCTTCTATTGTAGTCACTGCTTACGCTTCGGATGTCTATGGAATTTCTCTTTAAGTTTGTTGTGCTTCCACGAGGTAAATCTATAGCAATGGTACCACAGTCGATTACAAGAGCAAAATGTGTTGGAGACCTAGAAAAAGTACGCTTTGAAGAGTACTAAGAAATTATGGATTGAAATTATTCATTCGATTCATATGTTTATGTGGTCGTATCTAACAGAGATGTAAATACAGATTCAGAACTTGTTGACGTTTTTAATAACATTATCAATCGCTGCTTGAATACATACACATACTTACGCGAATGCAAGAATTTGCAAAGCAACGATATGCCGTATAAAGCTTCTCTAGTAAATTAATTCGGCATTGGTTGTGATAAATAAAAAGGGAGTGATAAGATAAGAATAGTCCAGCAGCTTGTTATTGTATTTTGCTGAAATTTGGATTTGGACCAAAAGTAATTCTTAATGAAAATGTCTAAAACTCCCCTTCTAACTGTTCTAAAATTTTTCTAATGAGGCATTATAGCAGTGATTTTTTACAGCTATTGTACATGGCTGTTGAATCGTTAAAATCGCAGCAGTTTCAATAGCACATACGATTATTTTCACAAATTCTATTCTTTATTGTGGAACTACAGACAGTAAATAAAGCATAAATGCCTACCAAAAAAAGGAAGGAAATTATTTACTTTTGGTGACAAGGAAGTGACAGCAAAATCAAATATATACTTTCAATATTTTGTTAAACCACCTTCAGGAGCAATTAAAGTCTCAACTTGTCTTGGCAATACATGTTGGATCTGTAGGTGATGATTTCATACTTGAGCTGAGTTTTTGTGATTATGATTTATTTTTGCAATCGCTCTCTTCATTCAATATTTTGTGAATTGTCCAACCGACTCAATAGAGGTACTCAACGTCCAGTATCCTTGCCACATATTACTTTTGTGGGATCTTTTACTACCTGTGACATATAATTTGGGCGACTTTTTTTGTCAAGACTGGCGTATGAATTGGTTTTTGTTTGCAAGTGCTTTCGACACTAAAACAGATTTGAAAACATACACAATTAATTTCTTCAAAGAGTTCCGCTCTGTTATATGAGATAATTGATCACCACGTACGGTTTTTATTTACCAATCTCCGGAAATCCGAATCTTCCTCTTGTGATCTTTGAGAGTCCTGGTCCTTATTGCAATTGACGACTAGTTTATGACCCTTGAAATTAATAGCTGACGTTTTTGTCGTGCAGGTCGTTTAGACACAAAAACGATTACAGTTTCAAGCGTGATTTCACTTCGTTCGTGATAGCAGATCTGCTGTATTAGCGTTTTTTTAACACCGGTTCAGATCTTCGAGTGAAAATCGGTTTCTGTCCACATATTCCATTTGTTTTCGAAGTGAGACAATTTTCTTTTTTATACGCTCTACAGACGTTTCACACATACCTATTTTATTTACTCTTTGTTAAATCGCTCTATTAGAATATATCTTCACCTTTTTAAGTATTGTTTCTAGTCATATCTGTAACGGTAAATATGAATAATTTTTATTTAAAAACTCTACTTTTACTTTAAAAGGAATTCAAAGTAAAGAATCAGGTAAATAAAAACTTTAGCCACATAGCCTTTAAACACAGAAAATAATGGCAAATGACGTAATACATCGATAAAAAAGCATATTGAATACTAAACATAACCTTCTGGTGTTATTTTCTCAATTCAATTGTCGTAATCAAGTAGAATTGGCATAAATATCTTCTTAACATAAAAGAGAAACATAAGTGTTGCTATTTTCCTTGTAGTAGCGTATGTAGGATTCTTGTAGGTTTTTATTACTTTATGTTATTCCAGGAACTGTACACGATAAATGTCACATTATGATTTGTGGCGGTACTTCATTCTACTTTTATTAGTTTGTTCTAAGTTTAAAATTTCTCTTATTCTCGTAATTAAGCACGATCCTTTTGCTGTAGTTGTAGATAACAAATAGTTTGTTGTAAATTTGATAACTTCAATAGCTTCCTTTGAACTACAGAACATGCTTTTGTCTTATAAGCATCAATGTTGCTCCTACAACAAAGTATGACAATAACAAAACCAATAAGTTTTTACGAATTATTTTCCTGGAACGTAAAAATCCTAGAACTTGTTTGCGAAATTTCCCCAACATAAGCTTCTTGTTGGATAAGTTTATACCTTAGGGGAATGAAATAAATCAATTATCACAAGTCATATGTCACATGAGTCCTCTCTGTGGTTGATATTGGTTGAGTTGTTCCTTTTAGGACACTGCTAGAGTTGCTATCAAACTTTTTGTTAATATCATTGCACGATCTTTAATCTGCCTACAGGTAATTCTAATGATGTAATAATAATATCAGAGAATTCCTACCATATCTTGGCCGATTAGATTACCTGATTTAAACGTATGTGATTGCTTCCTTGATATTTAACTGAATCAATTCATGTAGGTACATCATTATGATAGACCTCGACTATTAGATGAGTTGCAGTTGCAAATTACAAAACTCTGCAAAGCCAATTCACGTGAAACTCTTGGCAGACTGCGCTACTGTGAGATCAAAGATGGAGGCAAATTTGAGTAATTTCTAGAACTAAATATTTGCTCCAGGCTTTTTTGTACTTTTGACGTCTATTAATTCATTCTTAAACGGTTTAGTTCAAGGTTAGTTAAACTTCTATGAATTCTATGAAATTGCCATGGACATGTAGAAATGTTTAGGCGTGCATCTTAGGGTTAAATCTGAAAATTATGATGTTTCCTTGACTAACATCTCCCAATACTTTCAAAAACCTTTTAGGTAACCCAAAAGACAACTTAGGTATTGGGCAGAGTTCTGGAATTTACGAAATTAATTGTAACGACTGTGATCAGAGGTACATTTTGATTTATTGAGCAAATGCTGCTTCTGTTGTCATTATTAAACAAAATGGATACCCAGATATTTTTATTATTGTGCAAAATTTTAGCTGATCTCAGTGTTTGTTGATTACGCTACTGGAATTTTTCTGAATTCGCCAAAATTTGTAAAAATTATCAAAAACTGATAAACTATATTCAGAAAAATTATTAAAAACTACAATTTCTTCTACTTATATAAATGCTTAAATTTATTTATAATAGCATGAGAACTATGTATAACTATTGTGTGTATTCTACATATATTCCATCTACTGTACTTCAGTTTAATGTAACTACAATTCCTGTGGGCAAGATCCCCACAGAAATCAATAAGGTGCAAATTTACATGGTTAAATGAACTGTGAAATTAGAAATACATTGACGCGTATAATCATTTCTTGCGTGTCGTATTCCTACGTCTGTTAACACGAACTATTATATTATATTTCATTTAGTAATAAATGCTACAAGGCAAAGAAAATTGTAATAATTCGTTTCTGTTTGTATTTTAATTCTATATGATATATATATAGGTATATATTGTATATTAATACTTGAACCATATACTAACCTGGCGCCACAATTAACAGGGATCCCAGAACACATGACAGTAACGCTTTCTAAAGTTTTTCTCCTTAGCGTCAAAGGACCAGTCCACATTCGACCTCGCGACAGTTTGGAGCTCATCACATTGGTTTGTGTCGGATCATTAGTCAATTGCTCATGAATGGTCTTTCCCAGAAGTTCTTCGTAGCGATATCCGAAATAGCTTTCGGCGGCTGAATTGACGTACTGAAAACAAAAAAAGAATGACTGAAATGCTATATCGTCTATATAGTCAGTTATATGTACGACAAGTGATTTTAATCTATTTATTAGGTAAAATAAAAACGTGTATTACCTGCATTTTGGTTTGGTCGTCCGTAATAATGATGATGTCTCGGCATTTGTCGAGGGCGGCAAAAAGCGCTTGTGTCGTGGCTTGTTGCCCTAATAAACGTACTTCGCCGTGTTTCAATTGTATCAGTTCGTTCGTCCATTGAATTACGTTGGTGGTCTCTATAAGACACTAACAAAATTTGCATTAGTCGAAAAAGTGAAATTCCAGAAACATAGTTGAGTGTCTTTAGAAAACTTCTGAAGAAGCTGATAGCACAATCAGCGAAACGTCAAGACAGTGAATAGTTACCTACGCTACAAGACCCGAAAAAACATACCTACTTCCAGAAACATGTTAAAAGTATTGTATAACGATATACAGTAGCGTGCATAAGTTATCGATCACTCACATATTACGCAAATACAAGTTTGTTGCAAGTCTATTCGGAGGAAATGGTTACAATAAAATCATTTCTATACTCTAGAACATTGAAAATAACGTGATTGGTATCACCTTTCGTTTGTTCAGCAATTACCGCTAAACTATTTTTATTTAAACAAAAAAAATCGTTAAATTAACGTTCACAATCGTTTACCGAAGCTTGGATTATCTGTTGACGGGTTTCGCCCCAACAGACGCCGGTTAATTTTCGCCGAATCCCCGTATTTTGCATTTACTAGTTTTGACCATTTTTTTAGTATGTTTGTCATTGTATTGCAGTTATAACTTTAAAAAGCAATTATCACTGAACTATTTCTAATTAAACCAAAAAGTTGTTAAATTAACGGTCACGATCGTTTACCGAAGCTTGGATTATCTGTTGACGGGTTTCGCCCCAACAGGCGCCGGTTAATTTTCGCCGAATCCCCGTACTTTGCATTTCCTATTTTGGACAATTCTTTTCAGTATATCGATCATTATATTACAAATATAACAACTTTTCAACAATATAGCCTAAAAATGTGTTACACAACTAATAACACAATAAAAAATCTTTTAATCAATCCCAAAGACAAATGAGACCAAAGTCTCGAATCTACAAACTTGTATGTAAGAATTGTGATCAAGTTTATGTTGGTCAAACTAAACCAGATATAAAGAACATGTAGTTGTTTTTCCGTTTAGAAGAGTTAAATCTTCCGCAAATAACGCAACATTTTATTGGGAACGGATACCGTATCAAGAAATTAGTAATCCGGTAACTCAACACCCCGCAAATTTTAATTAGTTCGGGACACGTGTTTCGAAGACGCATGGGTCGTCATTCTCAACCGTTTACCGAATGAGTAAAAACTTTTACAAAACTAACACAACAGGATAGACGGAAAACATTTAAGGCGCGTAAACGGTAAACAGGTGATCGATAACTTATGCACACTAATGTATGTAGTTTATAGATCATATATGTACATAAACCCAGTATTGTGTAGATTAACTGGGAGCATTTGGTAGGGCGTAAAACGGTCCATAATATGCGCGCTGATCATATATGTATAAACTTTAAAAATATTAGAAACATTGATAAGACGCTGAGCTTTATTATATTAGGCAGTAGCACTTCTACATGACATTTTTAAAACCTTGATCTGAACCGAGCAACTATTTTGTTCCAGTATGACATCGAGATGCTTAGGCATACATTAGGCACACCTTTTGAGATTATTTTTTCGACAATCAGGACTTGAGTGATTAGCAACTGATTTTGTCTTTCCATCCCTTCATCTAATTGCTTGCTTTGGTCAAATTATATAGCTTCTACAAATTTAATATAGCAACTTCCTACCAAATCAAATTGCAGTTTAGTACAAATGGCACAGTCAAACAATCAAAACAAGTGTGCGTTTCTGATGCATCTTTGGAAGACAATACAAATGTGACATTCTTCAGCGTAAGAGCTTTCGCATCTAGAGTCTATTATGACAGCTTCTTGAATATGTGATTGCTTTTCGCCATTTATAATAATAATAATAATAATAATAGTGCCTTTATTTCCCAACAAGTAATTATAATTATAAATAAATAAGTAAATAATAAAGAAACGAGAGATAGGAAAATGGCGGGTTTCAGTTGTTGGATATAGATAAACTATATCCACGACTGCTCTTCCAACCAACCATAAAAGCAAACAGATGCCAAAAAACAACTAAAACCAAAAAATTGCAAAAGCAAATTGTGCATCACATTTAACAAATGTAATATTAATAAGTACATTAAAACCAGAGAGTACATTCCGTTTTCGTCCTCCTTAAGATATAAAACAGTAACAAAATGATATTTATATATGATATTTATTGTTGTCATTTTGTTATTTTCGCGAATGCTCTACTTCTTCCAGATTGTTAGGAGAAATAATCAAAGACACTTTACACTTACACTTTACTTGAACTCAGTTTTCAGCTTCTCAATGAAAGCAAATATGCTAAAACCTAGCCGAGTGAAACTCCACTGAACAATACGCACTACATGCGAAGCATCTTCGGAAAGATAAAGGTAAAGAAACAAGTGCGTGCAAGGAATGTTTACTCGAAAGTGGCAGATGGATTCGATAAAATGTTATTCGTGGCAGAATATAATCACTAATCATTGTAATATATGATGCACAGACTTAGAATTGGCCTGTAGTACTTCTAACTGCAAACTCAAACAAAAATAATTTTTTAAAAGGAAGAGTTTCTAAAACTCAATCAACTGTAACAACAAAAAACTGTCCCAGGTACGGGGTAGAACTTAATTAAACTAAATTTCAATCCAATAGAAATTGTAATAGCCCAAAAAAATGGATTTGTAGGCGTTGTAAGCGAACCGATTGAATGGCAAAGCCTATGTTGTGATCTAAAAGTTTAGTAAACTGCTTTGAGAAGAAAAGTTTTTATACAGTTAATTATGAAACCTACTAAAATTGAATATTCCAGACATTAGAAGGAGTAGAAACAAATATAGGTTTGCTTTTGATACAAACGAGAAGTCAAACTAAAAAAAAGATTTTAGTACTCCACTTAATATGAACCTTTTTCAATTATACAGCTTGCTCGTAACTTCAATACTATGAATTTGAACCAGTCCAGGTATTGTTACAGAAAATCTATGGAAAACAATTTTCACATACAATTTACGCAGTCAAAGCTGCAGTGGATTGTCTTGACAGATAATACATCTTGGGAAGCTTCTGGAGTTGCATTCGCTGCACAGAGAAAGAATGGTGTGTTCTAAAGTTTTTAGTTAGTCTTCAAATGTTTTGCAGTATTCACAAGAACTTCGTTTAATTCCGCAACAATACGCATGTGTTCTTCTAAATTGGCTAAACCTATCAATAAATTATCATTGTCCGGTATTGATCGCCATTGAGTAAGTCTACCTCCTGAATTTTCGAGAAAATATGGATTGATGATGCAATTGTAAGGAAATTCACATTAAACACTCAGTTTACAAAAGTTATCTAGCTTAATACTATTAAAAGCTGATGAGTCTTGGTGGTGGAATAGTGATTAAGTATCTTCAATTCGAATTTGATGGAAACTTGCATTAAAATAATGATATCACGATGCATCTGTGTCAGAACAAAATCGATTAGAGATTATCCACAACTGCATCTGCAATTATTTCATAGAACTAACAAGAATATACGTACTTTGTACAAGTGTGATTGTACATTTATACAATCGTTGCAATATAACACATTTTTAATTTAACGTTATTAATCGTTAATATTAGAAACGAGACCAATTGTAGCTACTATCGTATTTTTTAAATTATCTATAATTGCTGTTCGATATGAAATCGTTCCGTTGCAAATCGAATTAATAAAAATTCTGGAAAAAAGGAATTATCGATACAACGCTCGGTTCACGATTATTAATTAAATCAGATGAAAAAAACGAGAATCTCGTTTCCAATTAGCGATAATTGCGAGGGCGAACGGTACTGTCCTATACCTTAAAACTTTTCACTAAATGTCAAAGTAGTGTCGTTGCAGGTTCTAATATGCACAATGTTTAATTTGAGTCGGAATATTCGAACTAACGTTATACATCTGGATATAATAGATATTTATCAAAGGAATTTACATACTCGGGTGAATTATATCGATGGAGTTTGTGATGTACAAAAAACCGCTGATAAAAGACTTCTTAAAGGCCACTTTACACCATGCTAGATTCATACTTTTTCTATGCTAGATTCTATTCTAGGAATTTCTAAATACGTGATGGCGCTACTAAACAGCTTGTAAGTTCTACCAACTTGACCAACATAACCTAACTTCGTTTCCAATAATATACTGAACTTGTATTTATTTTCCGATGTTGCCAATCTGCCAAAAGCACTTCTGCGCATGTTCTAGTATGAATTTAGAAACAAAAATAGGACAGGATCTAGTTTTTAAAATAGTATAGCATCTACTATAGTTTGGTGTAAAGTGGCCTTTACATGATACTTTTTCTGACTATTTTTTCTAATTTCTAGAAAATACTATAGAAAAAGTATGAATCTAGCATGGTGTAAAGTGGCTTTAATAGCGGCAGTAGGACGAATGAAGAAATTCTGCAAAAAGAGGAATCGTTTCTTGACAAAATTAATACACAAACAAAACAAGAGCATAGGTGTGTTATGAACCATGTCTGACGGTCATATAAGCACGTATGTATTTACATAATGTTAGAAATATTCTGTCTGACCTTCAACCAACTATTAACAAGTTACTTACACGATAGGGATGCGTTATTATTAGCGTGAATTCCTCTTTGATCAGAGTCTATTGATATTTACATTAGTATTGACGAAAACTGGAAGAGGTTTGTATGAGTGGAAAGTACAGAAGTAGAGTCTGGCACCGATTTGCCACCCTTTCAGTCAGATTTTCGGCATATTCGGTGGTAAACCAACGCCATATTTTTTTAACTGTAGCCGACAACTGCTTGGCCGTCAAAGCGAGACTTCCTTGCAACTTCAGCTTCATAAAGGTCCAGACGTTCTCAAAGGGATTGAGATCTGGAGACTGTGACGGTCACTTCAATGTCTTCATATCATTTTCTGCCTTCCACTGAGTGCGAAGCCGACTGCGGTGTTTCGGATCATTGTGTTCGTGAAGAATCCAATGATCCCCATTCACACTGACCCACATCCTTGCAGATCCTTTTTGATATAATTTAAGCGTTCTGTGACTGTTAATATGCCGGAACAATAGTCAGGCTTCGTTAGGTTCCGAATACACACGAATTTACACAACCTCACACATGAATCTTTACGGAATGTTTCACACTGAGTTGAACCTCTATACTTCCGCGCATTGTCCAGCCTTTCTTTCTACGAAGCTCTGTCCAGAAGTATGACTCGTCTGTGAAGACGACATTGCTCCAATCCCTTCCCCGGAGCCACTGAAGTCGGTTACGTCTTTTAGACAGCAGGAGCTCTATTTTTGTACTACACCATGTTATATTATATTCGAGTAACCTCTGTCGAATGGTCATTAGCGTCGTAGTGTCCACCCCCCGTCGTTTTCCTACCATCATATGCTGCATCTCTGATGCCTTGTTTAGGAGCATTCGACGCGGTTTTCTTGTTGTATAGACTGTAATTTTGTAAACATATATAGGACGACGGCGACATACCTAGTTCAGGTTTTGGAACTGATCTGGATTTGAAGTCCCGAACCACGAATTCTGATTTAAGGTTTTGGACAACCAATCCAAATCCAACATTTTGTGTAACAGATCTCAATCCGACGTGTCAGCTAACGAATAGGATATTTTAAAGATTGGATCTAAATAATAATTGAATATCCAGATGCAAAAGGAGTAGCAGGGAAGTAACTATACTACTAAAGCAAGAAAGAATTTCTGATCACTAAATTTCTGCAATGCTTACAAACAACGACAACCAAATAAATATTATTCCCGCAAAAAAACCGTTGCTAGTGGATCTACGTAATCCCCAACATAGATTTATTTAAGTGTTTGGTTATTTGTTGTATTATGTTCATTATTAAAATGTTTTTTTTTAAGATTTCAAGCAATTTATTTTTTGTTAGACAAAACAAGCATTTCAATAGTTTCCTTAAAATTATTGAAATAATTTAATTTAATTTGACGAAATGTGTGCTAAAATGCTCTTCGATAAAATCAATCAATTTATCAATCAAAAGCAATCTCCTTAGTGAATTGAACCATATACGGTTATTCAACACTCTACGGTGACCTGCATATAATTGCATTAAGTTGAGTTCCAATCCAGCGTTAATGATTACCTGCCATCAGCGTAAAGTAAGCGTCCATTGTTTATTAACAGCAGCTCTACTCCATTACGTTGTTTACTGCAGTCGATATACAGGATGGTCTGCCTCAATGTTGATCTTAACTTGTTGTTTTTATTTTAAGAGGCTGAGTCGTAAAGCTCAGGTATCTATACAAAATACTGGTATTTAAGAATTATATACCTACTATACACAGATCTTTACTTTTGCAGAATGGTCACTATTAAGAGGCTTTCTTGGATTTATAAAAAATGACTTAGTATGCTCTTTTTCTACGAAACATTCTATATGCGCTCTGAGACTAAGTTTCTTGTATTTGGGAAATTTAATTAGAATTCATATAGATTATTTTAGATACAATTATTATCCATTCAGTTGGTATTGTAACGTTCCAATGTAGATTC
>SMLS01067874.1:0-11652 GCA_004785975.1 Popillia japonica
CACGAACTTATTAGGCCTAGGATACATATTATTTATTTAGTAAAATTCAATTCTCACTAGTATCGTTTCCATAATTTTAGATATATGTACATAAGTATATGTATATGTATGATGTATGTATGTATGTATGTATGTATATTCAGTATATTTATTGCCAGGCAGGCTTACGAATGATGTTTCAATTGGTAATAAGTAGGTATGTGTATTTATGTAGTGGTATTCGTATATGTGTAGGTATATGCCATAAAAATGTTCCGGAAGTCGCGTTTCCAGATGAACATGTAAATATCAACCGTGTAACGTTGTTGATACGAGTATTGCCTACAGGCTCGCCCGCCCAGCCGCCTGCATAAAAGAGATGCATAAGCATCTATGTACATATGTATGTAGTGGTGACGTAACTTCGGATTACTAAGAATGTGCTTGTCCTCGGCGTACATACATTGATGTATGTATGTATGTGTGAATGTGATGGTGTGTGTACATATGTACATATGTACGTATGTGTTGCCCGCATTACCAACACTTATCACATATCGGAGACTCAGTACGTGATGTCTGGACATATTTTTATTTGTACAACTAACTTCCTGAATTGCCCGATGCCTTCCCGTCCCGTCTCGTCCCGTTCAGCTCACATTCCTCTTTTTTTTGAATGGATCGATAAATAGAGACGTAATCGCGCCCGACAAAGAGGAAAGTAGGAACCGTGTTAGAAGTGTTTGAAATATGTAATAGGAAGCATAAGATTTTTGTAGCGTTTTCCGTTTTCCCAATTTAGTGCGCACTAAAAGTGCACTAAGTCAACGCTGGCTGTTCCTATCGGCCAAGCACTATCACCGAGCAAGAATTGTACGTTTTCCAATTGAAAAATATTGCAGTTTTACGTAGGAGTGACGATATGTCTACATTTAAGCTTGAGTGCTAAAAACTGGACCTCTGCCAATTTACGTCCCCACCAATACACCGTTCATAGACTCATACGCGTCCCCACTTCTTAGCGAAGTGTCATACCCCTTACCTCTTTCACGGCTTTATTTATACTACTTCTCAAAGCGACCGGTATATGAATAACATGTAATAAGTTCACATTGCACTAGCAGTGGAGCCGTAAATTGGCAGAGGTCCAGTTTTTAGCACTCAAGCTTAAATGTAGACATATCGTCACTCCTACGTAAAACTGCAATATTTTTCAATTGGAAAACGTAGGAGTGACGATATGTCTACATTTAAGCTTGAGTGCTAAAAACTGGACCTCTGCCAATTTACGGCTCCACTGCTAGTGCAATGTGAACTTATTACATGTTATTCATATACCGGTCGCTTTGAGAAGTAGTATAAATAAAGCCGTGAAAGAGGTAAGGGGTATGACACTTCGCTAAGAAGTGGGGACGCGTATGAGTCTATGAACGGTGTATTGGTGGGGACGTAGCTCCCTTCACCTCCTCTTCGCTTTAAATATCCTATGACTCAAAACGACCGGTATGTATGTGCCCTGAACTAGTGCAGATTCAGTAATTACGTCAAACGACGCGGCACTAGGGCAGTGCTAATGCAGCACTAGTTTTCCGAATGGAAAACGCTATTAGTTTCGTTTATCCCGACGATCAACGTATGTACATACCTACGTATCTGATTACATGTGTAATCGGTGAAACAAAAACCGTTGTATGTACTCAAGCCATATGTATGTACTTGAAAGATCGACCATAGGGACCAATAGGTCCGTATTCACACATCATCGTCTTGGTGTATTAATGGATGGGTGGATGGATCTTATATATGAAACGTCATTATATAATGTAAGATGTTTATGTGATGTATAGTACCTACTTGTATGTATGTATGTAGGTATTATTGGTTCGGGCGCCCGATGATAAATATTGTTAGCTACAGATGTAATCGGACAATCGGAAATAGTTGCTTAGATTGTGTAACGCATAATACCTACCTACACAATGAACAACACTGACTGATACGTATGTAGATACATATATGTACATACATACGTATGTATGTAACGTATGTACATAAGTATGTATGTATATATATACAGCATGCCTCTCTCTGTGTATGTATGCGTATGTTCTACCTTCAGTCTTACAGGCACGTTTAAATTATCTGCTGGTACCGTTAGAGTGGTTAGGAGATGCGGAGCCTGCAACCTTACATGCTACATATCTACTACAGAGTGTATACATATAAATGATTGAAAGACTTTTGACTTTTCCGTTTTCATTTTTTTGCATTTAAGTTGGTGCTGCGTGCATGCCAGCATCTCTGAGAGAGTTGATATTGTCTATCATAGGCGTAACATTAAAAAATTAGAAGAATAATTTATAGGTATTGAAAGATAATTACAATGGAATTATGTCTGTTCCTCTCTTAGATCGTGCCAGTAGTAATTCAATCCATCAGGCCCAGCTAAATCACAATTTCTTTTTATCACTGAAAATTGCGTGTTCAAACAAACGCGCGATTTTCGAGCTAGTCACTACTACTCAGCAGAAAATGTCCTCAGCTTTCAAAATAATATAAGTTGCATTTGGAAATATTTCTCCTCCTGACCGATAATTTCGAAAAACCGAAAAAGGTGCTAGGATTTGATATCTTAGCTACTATTTATATATTAAACCAAGCAAGAGACTTTTATCGTATTCAGCATGGTCAGCATTGTCTTTAAAGGAATTGGCGGTTGACCAATGTTGAAGACTAATGATAATGACTTACCTTTTATTTTGTCATCGATTGTCTCAACAACCTTATTTATAATATTTGCTAATACAGGTCCAGCTGCTGCAGCTAATATAGGAATTAAAAAATTTATAAAACCACCTCCTTCAACCATCTTTGATTTATCTGAGAATTATCCATGACCCTTTTTTATTTTTAATCGTCATTTATCTACATTAAGAATAAAGCTAATATAACTAATAATCTGATTAAAAAAGAATTTTATTTTACTTTCATGTAATATTATATAACTCGTAATTGATAAAAAATATTTGAAATCAAATACACATTTCAAAAATTAATAAATCAAAGGTAATCGCACCAGCTATCCCTTAGTAGATAAATATCCATTATATTGCAGGGTGAGGTTTTTGTTCTACAAAAGATGTAAAAACATGCTTAGCATATTCGTCACTTGTCAAGTCAAAACAACTTGTGAAAAAAGTTCATTTTTTTTGTCTAATTGTTTAACCATGGTCAAGCTAAAGAAAATTTATTCGCATGGCAAAATGACTTCCTACGAGGTTGGAGTACAATTTGATGGTAGAACAGAAGAGGCGGCAGAAATATTTGTCAGTACCACAAGTTAAAAGTATTACACATTGAATTTGTACAGCGAATCATGTCATTACTATATGTAAAAGACTTAGAGGTAGTCCAAGACCATCCTGACCAGCCAGATGTCATCAGGTTAAAAATATAACCTTGTTGATGGTACTGATTTCATTAAATTAAGATTGGTACCCAACACGACAAGCAACAATTTATGGAAACTGCGTTTAGGAACAGGTAAGAAAAAAAAAATGTAGGTATCTACAGATACGTAAGGTTTTTATGAGCGTCTCACAAACCACCACGAAGCAAAATCATTTAAACAATGACTGGTTTTAAAGTAGTATTATTGTTATTATACACTTTTATATTAATCAAATATGCAATCAAATACCCAATTATAATTTCCATCAATGTTATTAATGATACTTATTTCTGTAACTATTTATATTCTAGCAAAAACTATATCGTTACTAATAACAAAAATATATCAACGCCAACGTAAATTCCATGTAATAATATGTCATTATACATTATTTTATTATTTACATAGGTATATCTTTTAATGAATTAAGAAGCACTCTTACAATTAAAGTTTAGTGTTCTACAATATACAAAAACAATTTTCCGTGAATGTGCAGCAATTCTACATCTGTATGTGTTATATCTATATACATATCTAATGATCTTTGTGTAGAATGTTGTGTTTTTATACAGTTCCGTTAACTTACCTGCCAACTTACACTTATTCTAGTCAATATCGATGAGCTTGAAATACATAATACCAGTATGTACATACATATATGTATAGGTATGTAAAGAAAAACATAATTGTGTAAGTACCTACCTATGTAGTCTAATCAAAATTATTTTCGGTGTACATATTTTCATAAAATTATTAAGATATGTATGTAACATGTGGGGAGGTGTGTAATGGAACGTATGCTTATATGTACATATATGTAAATGTATATGTATGTGGTATAAAAATATGTACAAATAGAAAAACATACATAATGAGTTATAATATGTTTGTATGTATGTATGTAAGAAAATTGAGACGCAACATTTACTTAATATTATTCCACCTACGCGCGTATAGTCTTACATCAATCAGAGGATGTACAAAACGTATAGTCTGAATTATTAAATAGATTACAACTCGCAGAGAGTTCAAAGTCATGGCAATGATAAACTTGAATCTCTTACAAGGACGCAACGTTGTACATATACATATGTATAAGTACATCATTTTTACGTGAATAACATACCTGCTTACTGTTAGCGATGAGTAAGTGTTGATGCTGTTGATGATGATGATAATGACACATATGTACGACATTTATGCACAACTTCAAACGTATTAAATACAAGTAGGTATGTATGTATGTACATATGTATGTACGTAATACAGGGTGTCAAATGAATAGTGTCGGTAAATTTAAAAGTGTAAAACTAATATCAGAAGTTAGGTAAACCCAAAAAATTACCATCATAGATTAAAATAATTTTTCCTTTAATAAGTACCAAATTTTGTTAAATAAATTTTGTTGAATCCGGGCCTGACACGTGTGTACTAGAAAAACAGGTACGCTGCAACAATTTCTAATAGACATAAATACATATGTAGATATTTTTTATCAAATTGAATATGTAAATATGTACATGCTTATTGTTCTCTATGAATGCATTTCTTTACGAAGCAGCTGAATTGCACATGTGGTCTTTTCAGAAATATTCTATTTATAACAAGGTCACACATTCACTACAGATTTTATTCATTTCAACCTGTTTTTTTTTTTTTTCGTAGAAATCGGGTGATTTTGTTTTTTTCATTACAGAAACTTTCAATATTAAAGTACAACGACATATTAATTATTACCTAATGATCTGGTTATTAATAATTTACTATTTGAGATCGCGTTCGTAGTTAATACTTTTTTTCTTTTCAAATAATTTGTGGTAGTCTTGAAGAGGACTGTCGCCAACCGCGCGGCCCAAAATAAGTACAAAATAAGTGCGGGGACGGCAGGGCTGTGGACATGCACCCCATGTAGTATGTGCATATACAATATGTACGAGTACGAACGAAGGTTGGTTTATCATAACACTTCGTTTTGCGGCTTAATTAAATGAGCATGTTTAATTAAGTATTGTTCGATTCAATTGGTTTAAGACGGTGAGTGGTGTTTTCGTAAATTCAACAGCAAATACATATGTAAGTCAAGCGAAAATTTTGTAATTAGGCGGTAAAGGCGTACCGAAACCTAGACTTTGACGACGGCCCGACGACAAACACCAAGTCTGGAACGAGTTTAAAAAGAGGAATCATCGTCGTTGATGGTCGCAGGCAGCGTTGATCTGGTTTCTTCTGGCGCATCGCATCGTACAGCTTATCCACCGGTATTATACGTACGTATATATATGTATGTACCGTACATACATACATACTACAATCGAAGATCGAGCGACTGGGTGGCCGAATTACAGAATATCTCGCCAAGCAAAAGACGGATATACCCACAGAGCTCGCCAGCCATTTACCGTCCATGTTGCACTTTAGGTTGCGTATCTGATTTCATGTAAAATTCCTGTCAATACTTGCCCGCTCGTTCGCTCACTCACTCTTTATACTAGCACGACCTGGCTCTCTAATAACGAGCATGCTATAGCAGATTTTATACATTGCATGCACTTAACCGCAATAACACTATAACTTTTTTTTTACTATACGCACACCTGTCTGTCTATATTGTTGTTGTTATTATTACAGTTAACGTATGTATTACTTAAGATAATACTATTAATGAGAACATATACCGATGTGTATGTGTGCATATGGACTTACTGATAAGAATATTTTGACAAATTACAATCAGTTTGTTTTCGGAAAGCACCATCTGCAATTAATGAAGAGTAAGTATAGAAAGGGAGTAATGTTTGGTTTTACTATTATTAAACCTAAGCACATATTTCATATAGATAGATACCTATGTATGTACATATACACTTACATACATAGTATATTTGTATGTGGTAAGTACTACATATGTTATATTATAAACTTGGCGAGTTCCTGTCTCGGCGTGTATTGTCTCTCAGTTTAAGCGCCATATTTATTTACACTTGCCAGTCGCTATAAAAGACTGTGGAATTCCACCTGTTTATGTTTCCAGTACGGTATATATAAGTACATACACCGGTTCTATAGGATAAACACATTTAAGGAACGACTATACGTCAGGTTACATATACACGGACGATACTTGGGGACCCCGGCAGTCGTCTTCGGCTGCGGCATAGTTACCTCCTATAATCTATGGTTAAGTACAACACCGCAATACCACTACAGATTTTCCAATGCAGGCGGATACAACGCAAACTCGCAACACGTATTCATACATACCGGGTGTAAATCTGGTAACTGAACGATACTTCGGCGCAATCGCCGTCCCCGGCTGATTTACTTCTCCTTACGCGTTTGATCGGGCTCAGATTGGATAGCATCGAGAAACGTACACGCCTCCTTTATTATGTTTATCATTCTCTACTTATAATTGAAATGTATATTGGGAAAAATCGTTGATTTAATTAGAATTAGTGTTTATTCATAAAACTTATACCTAATAGGAGTTAATGTAAAATGGTTGACGAGTTGTACATAACATGTTTCGTATCGATTTAACAAACATAATTAGCGTTAATGCATAGTTTTCTATCAAAACAAATCGTATTCACGAAGTTTATAAAGAGGTCGATTATTATTACCTCTTGCGATTCATGTAGCTTGTAGAGTGTTACCAAGTGTTACCCTTTGCAAATGACCAAATACTCAATACCTACTGACTGCAATCGCCTACATCTGACTACATGTGAGGGGCAGATGCGGTGCGTAGTGGGGAATAGTTAACGCCTCTAGCGTTCAGTTACCACGTTTACACCCGGTATGTTATACCTATGTACTACATACATACATACATACATACATACGTATGTACCTATATTATTAATAGAATTTGGTATGATATTCTCCTCAGTACCTAATACGTACCGATATTGTTATAATTAATCCTTTGTAATCTCGAAAAGAATTTTTAGATATTTTTTTTAGGTATTTACATTAATATGTATACTATTATATGTACCGTTTTTTGACCGTAAGGATATATGTAAGTATGCGCCCACATATCTATACATATAAATACTGATTCAAAACATACATACATATGTATATGTACCTACGTATTAATTCAAAATAATAAATAGTTGCATAACACGATTCGAAAAAACACTTTGAAAGAGACAGAGTAAAACAAAAAACAAAAAAAAACGGGCGAAGCAACGGTTTCACGCCTCGTAATATGCGTATATCATACATTCGACCTATACGCGGCGAGAAGAAAGAAAGAAAGAACCGCCACACGAAAGAAGGAGGAAAATTTTTATACCTAAGTTATGTAGTAAGTTATTTTGAATGTGCTGTACTATTCCTGGAAGTCATTCATTCATAACAACTGAAAGAAGAAAGAGAAAGAGATAAGCTGTGCTAGAAGTGAGAAAGAGGATAAAAGGCCCAGCATCAACCGTGTACAAATAACAACGTTCCTCGTTCTCTTCGCAATGACCTGCTCGAAGCTCGAACAATGTTAAAACTCTTGAGGCGACCGACAACGACGTTAAGAAGTCACATCGTCAGAATATGATTCTTCTCCGTCCCTCTTTAACCGACGACGACAGGTCCATTTAATCGTCGTGTTGTAAGATTGAGCCGGCATAACGTACACACATGCCTACATATACCTACATACGTCATATCTCGTCCATTATTTTTAATTTCATATACAAAGATACACAATAATAAGTCGGCGTTAAATTATTTCAACAAAAATTAGCTTTTCCATAAACATCATATGTATACAACTACATACATGCATACATACGTATTTACGTGTATGTATGTATATTTGCATAAGATAATGCCATTTCTAATATTAACGCACAGTTGAAAAATGTAGAAATCGAAAAATCGTGTATGATTTGCATAGGTTTTACGGTTTTTTAGCGACGCCGACGAATACGAACCAGTTCCCGCGCAACGCTCGACAAAGGGATCGAGGTCTTCGTTGGAACGTTAGCCTGTCAAAGGCGTACCGCCAAAATGTTTTCTGTTGCTCACCTTATTTCATCTGAAACTCAACATTCCCGATCCGCCTTCAACTCACCTGTGGAATGTTTGATGCTGATCTACGTATACAGTGGCGCT
This sequence comes from Popillia japonica, assembly GCA_004785975.1. Lineage (NCBI taxonomy): Eukaryota > Metazoa > Arthropoda > Insecta > Coleoptera > Scarabaeidae > Popillia > Popillia japonica. The sequence goes on from SMLS01067874.1 coordinate 8,549, forward strand.
CACAACGACAGAGATGCCCACTCTCCTTTTTCTTTCGCTCGCATTTTATTATTACATACCTACTTATTACATATTACGAAGCCCATTATTCGGCTCATGCCAGTTCATAGACAAGAGAGTGTGCCAGTTCTTAAAATTTTTGACGTTTTCACGAATTCATTGTGAGCAGATTGTTTTAAACCATTTGTCATAAGTTAACCAGCCATATAGTGATATATTCATTTCTGTAGTTAGTCAGAAGTAAAATATAAAAAAAAAATGGCAAATTAACTTGAAAAATTTAAAAATACATAGGTATCCGATTACAACGAAAGTTACAACTTACAAACTCACAATGCAATGCCGCGAAAAACACATAGGTAACACAAATATTAAATTACAGATTATTAAAATATTTCAAGAAGGAATGCCACAAAGCGTGATTAGTAGGTACACGCTCTGATATCAATAAATCTGTTATATTACGTGTGATTATGTGATATAATGAAAGGAGTACAGTCGTTGGCCGATTTAGCGCTGGCCGCCCGCGAACGAACCTATTTTTGCCAGCTGGAAAAATAAAGGCTCAACTTGACTTATCAAATAGTTCTCGTACCAATCCAACGGCGATTAGTAGAAAGAAGATTGTAGAGCAAAGGTCCGGCTAGCACCAAAAAGTACAGAATGAATCGATTGACTTTGGCACGTAACATCTACATACATTGGACCAGCGACAAGTGGAATCCAATACATACTTACTACATATTTAGTAATGAGTGAGTTATTAGACGCTGCACAATAATAAATGAATAAATAAGTTGCAAAGAAAAATGCAGAAAAAAACCCGAGTTAAGAATGTATTTTTATCAAAACAGATCCCCTGTTTTGTGAATAGGAAATTATTGATAGAAAATTCATGAATATTTATCCATAGAATATTTTTCCATAGAAAGAAAAAGAAAATAAAATAGAATAAACAATCTGATTTATTTTTGCCATCACTTTAAAAATCTATATGTATGTTATCAGAGTTTCCGGCTTATTACGTAACAGGAAGCTGAAATGTCGGCATTTCTATTTACAAATACTCATTAGATATGTTTCATTTTAATAATTTTATCCGATTCAACCTTTACATTATGCATGTAAAACGACGACAACATATGGAACAGAATTAAGAAAAAAATACATATGTGCTTTCCACGATGTCCATATATATAGTACATATTATGTATGTATGTATATATGTACATACATACATACCGATACCGATACACTAACGTCGGATGATCACAAACAGCCATTGATGGTATTTCTGTCGTAGGTGTAAGGAAAGTATGTCGTTTGTTTTGCGGACGTCATGTTTCAAAACCAGAATACTATCATCTACCTATAGTACAGACGTAAATAGTTACGTACTACATTGTAGGCGGTAGTAAATAAAGAAATATTATAAGAAGAATTGCAACTTGATTGATATGTTATGTGAATAATACTATAATTTCGATTTTTTTATGTTAATTTTTTACTATTCCGACTATTGTCAATTTTTCTTTATATAATGTTATACATATGTACATATACAGGGTGATTCTCAATATATGCGACAAACTTTAAGAGCTGATTCCTGAGGTTATTTTGATCATAAAAGTTCATATGAGTATATGTCCAAAAGGGTTTGGTTTTAAAGTTATTGAATGTTTAATAATAAAAAATGACTAAAAAAAAACAATTGTGTTGAGAGAGAATTATTTATTTGTCATTTCAATAGTTGTCAGTAGTTGTCAGAGTATTCATTCAGTTTATTGACAGTTTCTGTTTTCTAAAATGAATTACACGAATGCTGAGATGTGTGATATGCATTTCGTTTACGGTCTTGCTAATGGAAATTCGCGTGGTGCTAGACGTCTTTATGAAGAACGATACCCGAACCGTATCATTCCGTCTTCACCAACGTCTTACGGTATTGAAACGGGAAGTTTTAAAAAACAAACGACTCATAACGGGCACCCATCTACAGTGAGAACTCCACAAATTGAAGAAATGGTACTACTACAAGCACCAGAAAAATTGCGTTTGCTTTAAACATTAGTCAGGCCACAGTTTGGAGAATATTGAAAGATCAACTGTTGTATCCATATCACATTCAACGGGTGCAGGCACTTTTGCCAGCAGATTTTCCGCAAAGAGTGGCTTTTTGTCAATGGATACAATACAAAATCGCACAAAATCCTGCCTATTTGGCTCAAATATTATTCACCGACGAGGCTACTTTCTCTAGAAACGCTATTATTAATTTTCAGTAGTAATATCGCTAGGACAGTGATAATCACGAAATAATTTTATTACTTTTCGAGAGCACGTTGCTTGGTAACATCCCGACGCCGTAGGCGGAGGGATGTTACCTAAAGAAACGTGCTAGAGGAAAGTAATAAAATTAAGAGTATTTATCTCTGTCCGTGGAATATTTGGTCAGAAAATGTTTGGCTTTTTAAATTAACGTTAACATTTATTTATTAAAAGAACAATTATTGAAAGTACAATTTGAGAAACTAAATGAAAAGTTGCTGAATTTCTTTCCAATTTATCTATATTTTCACTATTTAGTTCTCCAAATCGTGACATTTCGAAAATTAAATTTGAAACTGTCAAAAGTTTTACATAAGCAGTGATATGACATTAAGTCAGGTGACAGCCGGGGTGTTAAGGGGAGTTCATAGCTATCCGTTCGTACGTTTGCGTTTGTACGTTGACCAATCACAGCACGTTATTTTAATGTGCTTCACAGTCTATCCGTTAACGGATAAAGTTGACCGACGTTGAACTTTGTACGCGTCCGTTCATCCGTTTACGAAAAAAGTGAGGTTAGACCTGTCACAACAAAACGGTTAGTATAGGAAATTGATCTGTGATTAAACGTACGTTACCGACGCAACGCAAAAAAATGTTCATCCGTCAACGTGTCAACGCAAACGTACAAACGGATAGCTATGAACTAGCCCTTATCGCTAGTGATAACATTCCGGGGTAGTTATCAGTATAGTCAAATGTTGATTGGATATCCTGGTACATGTGACATAAAAGGATTAATCTTGATTGGTCGAAAATTGAATCCGAAAATTTTT
>SMLS01067875.1:0-41578 GCA_004785975.1 Popillia japonica
GCTCTTCCCGCCTTTATTTATCCTATTTCTCAAAAGGACCGGTATATTATATATATTATTAAGGCACGAATTAATGGCGGTTAGGAGGTTGCCGCCTCTTTCATATTCAATAATACAATACATACATATGGCTGTCAAATTCTTTAAAAGTTAACTGAGTATAGAGCAAGGAAACAAGTGATGTCCACATACTAAATAGAAAGTTGAAGACCTGCGTCATCAAATGTAAAGTATCAACACTTGTCGTTGTTGGGAGAAAAGAACGCGCTAACGTACACCATAATCGAACTATAACATTTAACCAATTAGAACTTACACTTTAGGTACAATGTCAAGAAAAGATCAGAATGGTTGAAATTACAAAATTGGCAAAAATACACTGGTCATTGTTTTCACTATAGTTCCATACATATTTGACTGAGGCTGGTGGCAGTTTAGCTAACATCAAAAACTACGGTGGATGTTAAATTCTTGTTGCTAAGTTTGCTGAGTATAGAGCAAGGAAGAAAATGCACTCCACATATGTACATACTTAGAGATAAACGCCAAATAAGATAGAAAGTTAAAGATCTGCGTTATCAAATGTAAAGCTCACTCTTTAAAGGTAAAGCGTCACTGGCGAGTAGTAATACAATTTTTTCTGGAATAAATGCCAGAAAATCTCTACATACAAATGGAACAAAGTCAAATTCGATCGATTCAATTGATTTGGTTGACGAAATCAACGAAATTTTTGTACTGAAGAAAAAGCGTTAAATTAAATAGAAAAGGTGTTTACATAATAAATAAGTTGAAGTCTTGATGCATAGAAATATTGTCCTCATTGCTGTGACTGCTAAATAAAAATCTTTGCATTAACTAATAGATTATGTGATGGGTGCTAGTTACCGGACATTTTTAAGCTGTATTGGTTGTACCCAATAAAAATATCACCACCTCCGCTGAGAATTGAAACCCGGGGTATTTGCCACCAGACTGGATAACAGCTTAACAACTGCCACTATTGAGTCGTTAATAACAGTAATATTACCCCTATCAGCGTCGAGAACACGCACATGAGGATTACTTCTAAGGAAACTCTTATTTTTATTGTAAATCATCATGTGATTAGGTTAGTTCTAAGTTCACTTGAGATGAAGAACGGTTGCTAGTAACTACTTAATGTGATAATGTCTCTTATATCATTAATAAACTTAAATTAAATTCTACGTATAGACAACAACACTTTTTAACTTATTTAATTGATCGAATTTCTTAATTTTATTCTACTTTATCACTATCCAAGAACTGTCAGACTAGATTCGTTTAAACTAAATTGCAAAGATTTACAATTGAGTTAGAAACTGCTTGTTAAAATCGAGATTGACTTATTCTAGATTGGCAATGTATACTTCGAGTAGGTAGGTCTGCTGTATCAGAAGAAAGGCATTACGTTTCCCGCCGTTATATATTTATACAGCTAAGGATGTTGTACGCAATAACACCAGACCAAGATAATTCGGTTTCTCGCAGCCAGATTCTCCTGCAACATTCAGACTCCGCTAGGTATTCTGCTTTATGTTACTAGAACGAAATAAATCTAAAAGTATATTTTTGAATTAAATAATAATACCAGCAAGTTTCTTTCAGTTCATCACATAATTTTTCATTAAAACTCACCTGATATGTAATAGTTTAGGATTCAAAATATTATAATTGTTGGGTCTAGATTTAAAAATAATCATTTGAGAATAGAGTCAGATTACTGCATTCTTAGTGTTCACTCTGTGTATCTCAGTCTTAGATAGGAAACTTTAGGAAATAAATAAAATTTCGAATGGAAACAAAAACTTTCTTTTTACAATCGTATTACTCAAACAGTATTCATACGTTTGACGTAATATTTCTTAACACCTCCACACCACTTCAAGCCATTTCTCTGCTTCAATCATCATCAATCACTTTCAAGTCGTTGAAGTGCGATAATTTTATTCACCAGCTTACTTAATCGTCTGTAAGTAATATATTCGACCATTCGTAATTATATCATCCCTTCTATTTCTATATAAAAGAATGTGTAGCCTCAGCTGGATGTGTATTCTACAACGGAATCATTTTCGTGTATAATACATGCACAGCTTCAAATTTTAAATAGCTATCATAAACAAGCGGTGAAAAATTCTATGTAACCGCCAATATTGTCTATTATTATTCATTGCTGGTGTTTAGAGGTGAGTTCCTTTATCGTCCTTAAGTCTTCATTTTCATTCGCCACTTTGTTTACAAGTAATTTCTTTCAGCGGGAAGCTTACCTTTAAATTTTCATCTCGTTAATAGTTTGCATGATGGTTTATTCTAATAGAATGGTTAAAGTATAGACTTTTTTGACGTGAATTTTAAATATCAAACGTAACAAAGGAATAATAAATTATATTTTTCTAAAGTTTAGAGTAGATATAGAGCTTGCTAATACCGCCTTGAATATTATTACACAGTTAGAATACTGAATTTGACTGTACAATCAAGAATCTTTACCACTTTTTAGAAATTGAAAATTTATTTGTAATATTCATTTGTATTTGTAATATTTTGTAAAGTAGGGTATAAGCAGTTTATTTTGAAAGGGGCAGTCTACGTCTATAAGTTAGTAAAGTTTTTTGCATACTAATTGACATAATTATGGTTATGGTCTATGTTCATTCGAGAAATCATAAAAGTAGAATACCCCTATCATGAAATTTAATACATATATTCCAACTCCATCACACGTAATTCTATCGACGATAATGATTTGTTTTAAATGTAAATATTAATTAAGATGATATATGTATATCAAGCACTGCAGAAATGTGAAGATAGATTTGGTGAACCCTCTATACTACATATACAACTTGATTGTTAAACACAGTTTCGTTCCCGGTTCAGAACTACAGACCGATTTCCATTTTATGTAATTTTTCAAACGTGTTTGAAAGCATTCTATATAAATACTCAATATGTATTTCAGATTGTAGTCAAGTTGACGTGGTGTACACCAATTTTCAGAAAGCTTTCGACCAAATCAAGCACTACTATTTGTTAAATAAACTTTTAAGAATTGAATTTTCTCCATCTCTTACCAAGCTAATTGAATCATGTTTGGTCAATAGGAGTCAGTATGTTGAATATCGGCATACTAAGTCAAGATCTTCTGTTCTGACTTCTGGTGTCCTTCAGGGATCCAACTTGAAGCCACTTTTATTTTTAATCTTTATAAACGATATTGTAGATACTTTTAATTTGGGATGTTTTACAACGTTTCCTAAAATATTTTGTTCTTATTGTAGACAAAGTTTATCCTCTTAGAGGCTACGACCACAACTTATTGCTTAGCCGATTTAACCGACAAGACGTAATGTAGTAACCATTAAGTTTTCAACGTACTGCATAATAACACATCAAGTATCAGTATATGTACTTTCTATCCCAATACCAGACGAACAAATATTATAAACAAGTCACCGATATTCACAATCTGTAACAATTACAACACAATCTGTCATCTTCATAACTCTCTCAACGAAATTCTAATTATTCCAAAAAATAATAGCTTGAATAGTACTTACTAAACGTTAATCTTAATTTTTGTAACAATATCTTAGTTCTTATTTCTATATATTATTATTATTTTAGTGTAGTATTCGCACTACTGCATGCTAGTTTTGTACTTTCCCTGTACTTGGGTTTATCTTGTTGTGAAATAAATCATTTATTTATTTATTCTTCTCATTAGTACGGTAATGACACCAATGGTCTTTACCTAGTTATTACTAAAGCCCCGAATATAATTTAAAGAAGAGTAATTGGAGAAATTTCCCAAATAAGTAATTCCTTAGCGGGAATATTTTAAAATATTCTTATTATAGATAGAGTAATCAGTGCAGTCTTTATTAAGTAGTAGTGTTTAGTATGTCTTATATCCGTCAGTGGAAAGGTTGTTTTGAAGAAGCGCAAGAGCAAACTTATTCCACCAAGATAATACTGCTTGTCATACTACAACCGTCAGCAAAATATGGTTTCGGGACAATGGGATTAACTTTTTGGAGTGGCTACCGCAAAGCTCATATGTTAACCCCATTGACCCCATTGATAAATGCAAATTAAAACCAGAACTAGAAACAGTCGTTCAAAGCATCTGGAGCATGTCAAAAACTGTTTGAAATATGCCAAAACGTATAAATGCGGTTATAAAAGTAAAAGGTAATAATTATATCTTGGAATTTGTAGTAAAACTGTTTGTATCCTAGTGTCCTATCTACATAACAACAAATCTTCAAAAAGTAGAGACATGGCAATAGTAGCAACAGTTTTCTGTAAAATGCTCAAGCAATAAAGCGGATAGTTGCTTTCTATCCGCGAAACACTTTCTATGCTGCAGTAGAGGAGCTCCAAAACAATATTCTGTGTGGTAACCTGGATTATATTTGTGCGTACCATAATAAAAGTCAGCAAGCTGTAGATATTTGTAATCCAAAAAACAGCAAGCAAGGGTATGATTTGCTAAAAAAGATTCGCCAGAAAATAGCAATGATTCGTCTGGGGAGAACTTAGGATATAACCGATTCCATGATTACATTACATAGACTCTACGAAACTAGTTTTACACTTCATTATGTTAAATCGTGTCCGATATCTTTTCAAGATTTTTGTTTATTACTATATAGCAAGTTACAGATTTCGTTTACATCATAATTTTGGTTTATCTTCGGATTCATAGCGTGAGGCCCTCCGCATAGTACTTAACAGGATTTCGGTTATCTGGTACATATTCTCACGGATAATTCTATTTAAATCTCTGATATTAAATTCTGATGTTCAAAAAAAGCAATTTTTATAGCATTATAAAAAATATATAGAGGTTTGGAGTACATTGTTTGCCAAATATAATGGTCACAAACTCCAAATGTTTTGTGGAAAGCACCGACGAATTAGTCACCTTGCTTGCAAAGCGGCAAAATCAAATTACAAACTCTGATGTAATTAACAACCAAGGACAATGCTTTTTTATTTGTGGAAGAGAATTAAATATAAAATTTCCAAGTGGAATAATGAACACGAATGAGGATACAAAGCAAAATTATGAAATTAAATACTTTAGAGTGGGTAATTACAATAACAATAAAAACGCGAGCTATGTACATAGATATACCGTGTCTGAATCAAATTTTCTTCTTTTCTTTCTAAGGTTACATAAAATCTCTCAAATTTGTTTTCATTAATTTTTCTGACAATTTCGTGTATTTACGAGTATTAGTGTCAATTTACTGTATATTTAAGCAAGTGATTCCAAATGTTCTCTCTATAAAACATGTTACATACTGTGTGAATACGAAAGTGCGTAATTTATTAAGTTTTAAACAATATCAATCTCACAATTAATTCAGAATTCTTTGGATCCACCGATTCTGGAATTTCTCTTGGAAATCAGGACATTTTAAAAAACGAATTGTGAAGACCAATTCTGAAGATGTTTTTCCATTGTAGCATTAATTATCATCTCGTTTTCTTTTAAACAAATTAAAGAGAATGACAACCATTTCAGGTACATCTTCTCGTCCCTTCCTGTATTTAATTCAATATTTCAGATATATGTAAAATTGTAGGTAGGATTTCCGCTTTTAACATCATCACAGTATTTGTGCCTATGTACTGAGAGATGTATTTTCATCTTTATTGAGACATATCTGATTTGCCCGATGATCAAACCAATAACTAAAAATAGCGGATGTTTGTAAAATAATTTAACAGTTTAACTTCTTCAAACTAAACGAGCTAGGCAAGCCAGACCATCTCTTGTGGTACCAGAACCTTTTTGCGGGATAAGCAGCAGTGTAATACTGGAGAAGCTCCAATGTGGAGTAGAGCAGAGAAAATCCAAATACTGGGAGAATCTCCACGGTATGAGGCAAGCTAAAACTCTTCTGGGAACATACATGTAACCAAAAGAAATCCTCAGAATGCATTAACTATGCAACTACCTAATATGGGCTCTCCCGACATCCTGCACTTTCTAAAAGGAATCGGACTAATTGCCCAGTTGTAAAAACAGCGAGAATGGGAGTGTATCATCACCCTAATACCACATAAATACATACATTCTTTGCTCCTCACGCAGATATTTCCCGCATGATATTTCATACAAAAATACAAGCAAAACAAATAATCCAATAAAAATAATATCGTTAAAAGGCATAACTATAACGCAATCTTGTTATTGTGTGAATAATTCTTAGTGTTATCTTAATTTTACTTCCAAGCACATCCAGTTCCTTCCAAAGATATTCGACGAAGCCTGTTACACCATATTTAGTAACTGTATAAATCGATATAAACGAAATAGCCCTCGCATAGTGTCCGGATCTGCTGTTGATATTTATTGTGGACCCAGCTTTATTGTTATCTTTCATTATTTTTATCGCTACCCTCGTGCACAACATAAGACCTATAAGATTTGTGTTTACGACACTTTTAAGACTTTCGGTCTCTGCAGCGTCTATCGGAGTTGTATAATTGACTGCCACGTTGTTAATGAGAATGTAGATAGTCTCTACATTTTCCAATCTCTATTAAAATACGCAAATTCCCCGTTAAATTTTGGTATTTTCTGTTTATGTATTGCTAACACATTGGTACAGTTTAATTCTGCTAACATTGTGGTAATTGCGTTGATATTACAATACCTTTGCATCTCTGTTAAATCACCGCTACTACAATCAATACTTTCCAGGAACCATTTATTTAAATCGCCATATTGAAGGTTCTCCCACATTTTGTATTTAAATGTAAACACTTTTTATTCTACTCAAACCACATAATATGATGCAAAAGAACCGCAAACTATCATTAATACATCTAAATCAACTAAAAACAATTAATTAAAAATTAAATTTCCAGGGATTATAACTGCACTACTTCGAGTATAGTGCAAACAGGTTAGCAAAGTGCCGATGCCGTAATTATGATTAACAATACGTAAATACATGTGTAGTTTAATAACGATAATCTCTTTATAACTACGACAAAATAGTATATTCTTGATAATGTAACAATATGTTATGTATGTTTCAATACTGATCTTTTCAATTGAGTTACTAATTGCAAGTACAAGTAAAGTCACAGTATACATATATGTATATGAAACCTATCGCTTTTCTCTGAGGGGTCTTAAAGAATTCCCAACAACAACGCTATATTCCAATCTCAGACACTTTAGTATGAGCAGCGTCCAAGAAAATGCAAAATTCAAAGTTGCCGGGAATCTTGGCATTACCAAGTCGAGATTGTAAATTCACGATAACTCGTTCAATATGAAAGCAAAAAATTTCCTTTTTGTTGCACAAAACGGCAGTGGAGTGGTGTAAGGCACCAATCTAGAATATTCCCTTTTTTTAATTTTTACTATAAGACAATAAACGCTATTATTAAGAGATTTCGTGCTCATACAACTCATCAAAATTGTTTTGTTCACGAAGAGTCAGTGATTATCAGAGTTTGTGAGAGTCAAGATATTGACAGCATACGACATTGACTGGACGTAATGCTCAAAAGTAATCGAACGGATCACATTTCGGCCAACCACTGAAATATAAAGCCCAGCAAACTAGAATTGTCATATTTTCTCGGACGGCCAGGCGGCCCTAAAAACACTAGCAGCTTGTCAGATAACCTCAAAGTTTGCTTCGGATTTCCTGAAAATTCCAAAAACCCAACAAACGCAAACCACAACAAAGTTACTTTGGTGTGGGTGTCGGTGTACAAGGGTAGTAGGTAGGGTGTAGGTTCTGCAACTCAATTCAGTGGACCAGAACCGGGTCTGGCAAAAACTAAGACTGCAATACGTGGCGCAGTAGCTGAGTGGATTACAAAATCACACCAGGTACCTATACTGTAACAACGTTGAAAGACAGAACAAACGGATGATGGAGCAGCCACACAGCCATTAGCAGCGAATCTGCCAGCTCTTAACCGAGTACAGCTTAGAACAGTGACGAGTCTGTTAACAGAGCACGGCTGTTTAAGGAAATATCTGCATAGAATTGGAATCTTTAAACACGAACCTATGCACGTTATGCATTCAGGAGCGGGAAACAGCCTACCACATTGTATTTAAAGTCGCTGCATTGGTACAACTAATACTGTCATTTTTGGAGCGAACTAGCCGGTCTACCAGAAACAGGTTTACCATACAGGCTACTAAACCTAGTAAAGGGAACTAAAATGTAAAGAAACTTACTATGCCCGGAATAATACAATAGGCCGTAGGCCGCAGTGTTAAAACGATGATGCAAACACCTGATCCGTACCCAGTGTCCAACTCACATCAAATCAACTGGAATTGATTGTATTAACTACTCGTACGCCGCAAGAAGTTTTAGCCAGTATTAATTCGAGCGAAATCAAAGATACACTTTCAGTAACATACAAAGTAGAAATAAATGAAATAGTTACACAGATCCAAATATAAGTAGAGAACAACAATAAAAATGTTCACATTATTCGATGATTGGCTTTCAAAAATTTATAGAAATCAGTTTAAAAATGATTGATGCATCTACTACCTATAGTCTGGGGCTAAAGTAAATAATCCTGTAAGAAAGAATCAATTTAAAACATTAATTTACAGTGTGTAAAGAAAAGTTTTGTTCTGATAGATGGAGAGGCATAAATGACACATATTTTAACAGAAGATAGCTTGTTTATCACTTCATCCATGATCCTGTTTTTCCCCAATTGATCATATTGCCCATAACATATATATGTACTAAACTACATAAAAACAGTCGTATATTTTAAATAAAAAGTGTATTGTATATTGTCAGTCACATTGACACAGTATAACAAATATTTGCTGTCGTACAATTATGTGAATGTATAATAGGTTTGTATTCCAATTTACTAGCTAAATACTTTTCGTTTCAAATGCACACCCTCTAACAACACTAATGCCAATCAATCTGTCATAAAATTAATTGTTATCAGTACATATTACAGCAGTACATACATCCACAGACAATTACAGTAGGACCACTATCTGTAAATATGTAGACGCGTCCATATTCATCAACAGAATATGTCATAAAACTATATTTATATTATTTGCTGAGGATGAACATCCAACTATAACTTCATATACGAGTCTTTATAATATAAAAATTCCAAAGAAGTCGCATCTAATTGTAAGTGGAAGAAAAAAATTAAAAGAAAAATTGTGTAAACAAGCGACAAATTGCTCGATTATTTGTTGCTAACACTAATAATTACTTAATTTACCATACACATACTGGATAGAAGATAATTTTCCAAATTAATAATTTATTTATTCGCCTTAGCTTTTAAGTACTAAGTTTTATACAAAAAGTAACGATTTAAAATATTAAGAGGAAATGGATTGTAACGTACCAATACTTAGACAAATATTTGTCCTTTGCTTGTTGTATATGCTTTGTGTGTTTTTCGTTCAAAGCTGTATACACACCGAAAAATCAATACAATATATACATAAAAAATGGAAAATTTTATATGTATATAAATATACAGAACATTCTCATAACACTAAATAACTATTTCAAGTAAGTAATATACTAGACTTTATATCTGCTTACATAGACGAGTCTTTCGTATGCAGTAAGGTTTTTAATGTGTGTAATAGTTATTACCTACTAGGTGAACGTCTATACGCCAATATTTGCAGGTATTTACAGTTTATTGAAGCTTTATACAAACTGGCAATGTTGGTCAATGTTGGCAGGACTCTTAACGCCTTATTCTCAGTGGATATAGCATAAACTGATATTTATTGAGATAATCTTTGTTAAAAATTATTATCTGTAATGTTTTCAAGTCAAAAATTTCATTTTAGGATAAAGAAGTATGTTTCACATGTGTGTCACCTTATGTGACTGTGTGTGTTAAGATGACAGTTAAGTAAGCAGATCGGAAAAACTAATTTTGTTTATGATATATTACCATGTCAGTATTAGAACTGCCCAGACTATAATGTTGAAAATAACACATTGTACACTCAATAAAACAATCATAAATTAAAGGAACATGGTCATAGAAAGAATGCATTATGAAAAAAAGTGTGGGATTACCACAAGCAAAGCAACAAAATCTTGGTAGAGAAATTGCATTACCATCAACAAAATTTAGCTTGGAAATTGTTTTATCCGGCAGATAAATCTAGTTTTCAACAAACATTACGTATCCATCAATGTGCTGGGGTCTAGATTTTTATCGATATCAACATAACAAGCTTTATTATCGCCAGATCTCTTGCACCTTTTATACATATAAGATTTTTGTCAAGTTTGTTGCATTTAACCTTTCTGATTTCAATTGTTGTTTTCGGCTACAATTTTATGTCTCACCTAACTGCCTAACGCTGCATTTAATTAAACCGTCAAGAAATAATCTGAAAAATATTAAGTAGTAATTTGGATCGATTTTCGAATAATCGCCAATTTCTATATAACTCACCGTTTAACGAGGATAAATAATTTTCCGCGCTAAATTTTAATTTCCGCACTCTTAGGTCGGCCGAAAAGCCGAAGCATTGGTCTTGCATTAATGAAAGAGAGGTTTATTTTATTTAATTATAAAGTTTTGGGTCGGTTCTCATAAAACATAAACAGAGAGATGGGCAAACCGGAAAGTTTAATTTACAATAAATAATAGGCGGCGACCCTCCTCTAGCGGTACGCCATCGACTAAAAATAAAAGGTTCTCGCTTCAACCAGAACGAAACCCTCATATTATTATTTTTATATGCGGTGAAATATCGCGGCAAACCCGACGCTATTTCACTTCTGATTTGATATATAATATCATAATATTATTAGAATCGTCGGATATAGTTTTATGTGTCTTTTGCCTTGTGCTGTGTAAGAGCTGCGCAGACATTTTAGTAAAAATATACAAGGTGGAATTTGAACTCAAACCATTTTACTGTTGAACTAAACATAATATTAATGTTCTGGTTAATATAATGGTAGTAATTGCTTGATATAATATGTACATTTTAGAAAGAGAAGCTGTAACAAAACTTCGGAAAAACAGAGCTAAAACTGTTGCAAATATACGCGGTGGAAATTTGGCAAAATGTTTCGTGTTTGGTGAGTAAAGGTATATTGGTGTTTATCCAGTGACCGGTCTTTTATGATACCTAAATCCTCAGTGTCTAGCAAACTTGAAACAGGCTGTATATGCAGCATTTCCGCTATATACACATACAGTAGACTCACGATTATGTGAACTAATTAAAACCGAGGCTGTTCACAAAATCGAATTATTCACATAATGGAGATCTAAGAAGAAATCATTTAGAAAACATTTATTATATAAAAAGTACATTGTATGCGTTTATGACACCACTCTTTGAAAAAGAAGTTAGCATAGCCGCAATCTTTTGTCGGAACCTTCTTAGGACAGTGACTATGTTATCAATAGTGGGCGCCCACTTGATGACATCACCCAGACTTTCATTAAAGTAGGTGCTTTTGGATTTGCTACAAATGGTACTTAATCTTTTCCACTTTCATTAGGCTCAGGTTGTATATCGGCAGCAGACGGAATGTCATCGCTCCAGTCCAAAACCTACATTTGTGTGATAGATTCCTGCATAACAGAAATTTGTATGAAATATAAGAGTGGTAGGCATGTAGACAAAACACCTATATTTCCTAACAGCTGTTAGATCTCTTCTGTTGTGGAAGACATTATCGACTTTTATCGTAACATCCTTCCTTTTAATATGCTCAGTGGCAACAGTTTCTCTTCTTCTGGGTTGTAGTTCAGGAGATTTTTCCATCACTTTTCAACGACTTTTGGACTTAGCATCTGCTAAATGTATAAAAACATATTTCAAAGTAACGTCTCTCTCATCGCTTCAACGATACTGTTGAGATTTTTCTTTACTATAGATGCCAATAATTTTTACTGTATGCAAGTTTAGTAAGCCGAATTACGTTCTGGTCCATCCTTTTGTGGTAAATTCTTAAATATAGAAACTACCATCCTTGCATTTTGAGAGGGTGTATTCAACTGACTGGAAAGCAAAAAACAGATTTTTCGACCTTTCCAATGATTAGTTGTTTTTGTTTCTTTAATCCAGTTGCATTATGGTTGCATTTGTATACGCTAAAATCGGCAATCATTGCTTCTCCGATTTTCGACCTGGAGAAGTATTTTCTGGTTGGCCAGTTCCGGTTTTGATGACAGTTTTTCACCATAACTTTTTATAAAACAAATGCCATACCTTTTTTTGAAGCAATGCAGCCACCCATCACTAAAAACTCTTATTTTTATAAACTTTGAAGTACAATTTCTTCGCCTTTTGCTTCATGACATCTCTCGATACTGGCATATGTTTGTCGCCCTCTTGCAAAAATCATTTGTGTAGCTTTCTTTCCATTTCATTGTCAGAGTAACAAAACGATTTTAAGGTTTTACGGTTTCCAAGTCCACACACAGAGTTTTTCACTGCTTCACAAATTACTAACTTTTTCAACGCACATATTCTAGATTTTGCTACGTTATACTTTATCACTAGTTTCCTTCTCAATGTCCTCTAGAATTTTGTTTTTCACCGTTAGAATTAAACACTTTCGTCGTTTACATATGATATACCATATGTTTACGGTGACCCCAGTCATCTAAGAAAGACACAGACAACATACGTATACACAGTACGTTGTCTGTCTCTTTCTTAGGTGACTGGGGTGGCTGTAAACATACTGTATATGTGTATACGTATTGAGCAGTTCACATAATCGAATACCGCGAGGCCTGTGCTGTTCACATAATACGGAGGTCAATACAAACATTTTACTGTTCACATAATCCGGAGTTTCAGAAAAAGCGGTGTTCACATAATCGCGAGTGTACTGTATTACATTTTTTTATTACTATGCCTACAAAAAAGAAATTCTTTCGCTAATTCCTCGTCTACTTTAAATAAAAATTGTACCGTACAGGAGTACATTACTTCATTACTGCTGAAACATTTCATGTCTTCTCTGTGTTACTATTAGGCAGGAGCAAAATTTTCTAAGAAAAGATGGTGGTGTATTTTTTTGGGTATTTCCGAGTTCAATTTCTTAATTGCATCTTTGTAGCAATATCCAGTTATTGTCTTTCCTTTTGGCACATACGGAATAAACAGAATCACCCCCTAGAAAGCTGTACTATCAATTTTTCCACAAAAAGTTTTTGCTTTATTAGGATGTCAATAGCCCTTACAAACCCATGCACTCTTGCTTCGTGTGCAGATCCCATAGTGTATTAGGTTCCATTCCCTATTGCAATTCTATGTACTTAAGAAGCCTTCAACTTATAATAAGGAGATACAGTTATCTTAGCACGTTCGTCTACATAAATTTCTCCCTAGGAACAAATGAAACTTTTATTGGTCACAAATTTTCTTCTAGTTTCTTCAGTTTTCCATGTATGGATTCTCTCCTTCATTTGAACTGCCAACTCTAAAACTTCACTTGAGTATAGAATGGGCTATTTTGCCATTCACCATTCCCACCTGGATATTTTTCGGACTACTGCTTCTTTTTCTTATAAAAATTTGACGACATTTCTGCGTTCAAGATTGAAATGGCTCATTTTCTCATCTCTAAACAAATGTAAAACAAAAAGACATTAGCAATTCGAACCAAACTTCAAGACGAAAAATTCTCCGAGATAATTGTCAGTATAGCATACTGTTTCCATACCTAGCTAGAAAATATGTATTTAAAAAATCTCCTGGTATCATTTTTTGCTGGCTAACCAAATCTAGAATTCTTGTTTTTAATTATTCCAATTACATCTACTTATAATATGAATGCTAGATCTGCTCGCTAATTCCCCGGTAAGAGTCCTCAATAACCGTTTTCTTTAAACTTTTCAGCGGCAATCCTTTTTTCTCGACTATCTTCGCTGAGTATCACTAAAGGGCAACTAATTCCTCTATTACAACTTCCATCCTTCCAAATTCGATGTTAAGTTTTGCAAATTTGCTCGAAAAATTAATTAGTTGACGCTAGTGAAAGACGCGGTAAATCATTAAAACTTGAAGAAAACGTCCTGAAATTGCATTAAAATTTGACGAGGGAGCAACGCCTCATGACACAACTTAGTACCGGTTTAATTCGTCTGTGGAAATGAATGAAAGCCGACCACCGGGAGAGGTAGCGCAGTTTTTATCGAGGAAATAGGAGAGTCAGTCGTAATATACAGCAATTAGCGACGTACCAACTAACGAGTAAATAACATATCTACCATTAAAACGATATAATAGCGACGTTTCGCATTGGGATATAAACGTAAACATGCATTCACAATGTGTCGTAATTGATGCATGTATATTTAAACACTATTTTACGTTTCACCATGTCGTATATACTCCAGCATGGCTTAATTTTCTATAGTTTGACGTTAAACGCGTACACCTACGCGTATATGATGCCCTGTAGGTTGGAGTTTCAGCAGCGTATTTATTTTGTTTTAGTTATAAATTCCGCCTGCAGACCATGGCATTTACGACATAAATGCATTACATTAAATCCAACATATAATGCTGTAGTTGGTGTGTTCAACTGCATTCAGTGATTTATGTGGGCAGCGGAGATTACAAATGTCTACAATGATAACAAATATTTTACACTGCACTTCACCATTGCCTTATTTAAACAGACGAAGACCCAAAAGTAAAGCTTGTGACGTTGTTGAGTTAACATGCAGCTTACATTAGAAGCATATACAAAGAACGGTAACCAACACAGATTGAAAAATGCATGCAAACAATCCGTATTGCTTGATAACGAATAGTACGAATAGCATAGTAGTACCTGTTGCGTATTGTCTGCATCCATGGAAGTATGATTGATAAATTTACAACAAGAATTACGGGGGCAGTCCTACAAGAAGCAGTTGAAAGCCACTGCAGCTGCACTCAATTTTTAAACCTATTACAAATTTCGGCATACGCCAACATGGTGCAGTTATATTCGATTCTGTCTAACGATACCTCAAATTTATTGGTAGTGATGTTTGCGTTTGAATTACTCAATTGTACGGTAATAGTTCATAGAGGAACGGAGCATTATCCAGTATCAAAGGGATGATCATTATGAAATCAATATGGAATCAAAAAAGTTGTGAAAAAATGCGTAAAAAATGTCCTTGTAATTTAGATGTGAAGCCCTTGAGTCCACAAAGCAAAAGGTCGGTCAATACAGCGCAAATACTTAATTGGACATGCAGATTTACCGATTTAAAATCATTTTCAGAAACTACTGAAACTCATTCGAAATATGTATAATTAGTTCCAAAAAATAATTCCATGAAGTTATATGAGTTATAAAAACATCTTTTTAATTAAGACACTATTCCAGCAGAAAAATCTGACATTTTTACGGAGAAGCATTCTGCCGGCAGCAGAAATTAAGCCGTCGAGAATATTTAGTGATGTAGGGTGCTAAGGGGTATTTCACAAGCTTTTCTGTCAAACATCACATTACAAAGATAGACTGACACCATAGCTAATTAATATGAAAACCTAAAAGCTGAAAGCGTTCTTGACACATCTCTTTAACTTGTCATATAATTGAGTAAAACTACGATCTAAATAGCATTAAGTTTTGCTGAGTTGCATGAGGTACATACACAATAATCCATATCTGGGAGTCACCCTCGACAGATCCCTTACTTATGGAAGGCACCTAACCAAGGCGGCCCAAAAAATTAAAACCAGGAACAACCTCATACATAAACTGGCTGGCACTTCCTGGGGAGCCGGTGCGAACACCCTACGCTCGGCTGCACTCGCTCTTGTTTATTCTACCGCAGAGTATTGCAGTCCAGTCTGGTACCAGAGCAGTCACGTTCGAAAAATAAATGTCCAGCTAAACGACACGATGCGTACTATCACTGGTACCCTCAAATCGACACCTACTGTATGGCTATCTCTTCTGTCGAATATCTACCCCCCCCCCCCCCCCCCCCCCCTCTGAATTACGGAGATTAGTCTCTTCGAGGCGACAGTGGAACAAGGCCAACGGAGGGACTCAACGAATACCGATCCAGCATGACTAGAACAACATCCCACCATCAAGGCTTAGGTCAAAACGCCCTATCTGGCTGGCCGAAAATATAAGGGCTCCACTGGATATTTCCCTTAGGTGGGATCGCTTTCGCACTGACCATGGAAGATGCAAAGATATGGAACGCCCTGATCTCCCCTGAGTGTGAATGTGGTGCACCTCGACAAACAATGGCCCATATGCTCAATGATTGTCCGTTGACATCTCTTCCAGGCGGTCTGGATGAACTCAACAAGTCAACACCGGCGGCCTGTACCTGGCTAAAGCAACCTAGACTGAATGTGTAAGTATCTCTAATTTGTATTATGTATTTTTTCTCTTATAACAATTACTGTAAGCCTCTTATACGAAATAATAATCCCATCCCAAAGTAGAAAAAAACTTTGAGCAACATGTGCAAAATTGTCTAAACGAAATGGAATGGAACATAGTAGTCCTTATAGATAACTTGTTCCGTGTGAATGTAGCATGGCAGGTTACATATATATTCCATAGTCGGAGTCGGCTCCAAATCAAGTTCCATTGAAGGTAATGTGCAATAACCTTTATCGTGTTTCTTACAAACTCTCTGTATATAACTTTCGTGCTATAGAAATAGATAATGGCAAAGCCAAGTAGAAATGGCAAAATATAAACTTTTAGCGCCTTGCCAGCATCCCTATTTGCCTAATAAAAGTGTTGAGACTGCACTTTGTGATTTTTACTATCGGGTGATTGATGGTCTTGACAAAGGTCTAAATGTTGCCGGTCTGTTTATTGATTATTCACGAGCCTTTGATACTGTTGGCCACTCCATAATTCTGGATAAATTATTTGTTTACGGCATTCGTGGTACCGCATTTGACTTTATAAAATCTTATCTTTTAAACAGAACTCAATATGTCAAAATAGGAAATTCAGTAACTAGTGATATAGCTAATTTAGCTCAAGGGGTACCTCAAGGATCAGTGTTGGGGCCATTTTTATGTGCTGTTTATATTAATGATCTTTGTTTTTATCTTAGTAAGTGTAATAATATTCATTTATGATTTTATGCGGATGATACAACTATTGTTATTACTGAAAAAGATTCAAAATTATTATGTCAACAAATCAGTAATGTTTATGAAAGAGTTAAGGTTTGGTCTAACAAAAATAATTTATGCTTAAATGAGACAAAAACCCATTATAATTTTTTTCAATTAAAAGAGAAGGACTGCACTGGTCTAGCTGGTATATCTCGTGCGGATGATGTTAGGCTGTTGGGAGTTCAATTTGATACCACCCTGACTTTCGGGCCTCATATTGACTTACTTTGTGAACGTCTGCGAAAGGTTTGTTATGCGCTTAGATTTATGCCTAAACACTGCAGCCAACGCGTACTTTTGAGTTTGTATTATGCCAGTTTTTATTCTCAATTACGCTACGGCATTATTGTGTGGGGTAGTGGTAACTGGCAACGGGTTTTTGTGTTGCAGAAGAGTGCTATTAGGGTGTTGCCTGGCATTACTTTTCGAGAGTCGTGTAGAGATATGTTCAAAAAATTGAAGATGCTAACTTTACCTTCAATATATATTTTAGAATTGTGCTGGTACATTTATAAATATAAATCGTTTTTTGAAAGGTTTGAATTACTCCATGAGTACCCTACACGGTTTAAACACATTCTGCACCTGGGCTCGTATAGACCTACGAGATATGAAAAATCTTTTTTTAATGTTGGCTGTAAACTGTACAACGTGCTTCCCATCGAGGTAAAATCAGCAATTACAGTTAAACAATTTAAGCGTAGATTGACAGATTTGTTAGTTGCTAGGTGCTGCTACACACTGGATGAGTTCTTCGCTTAGGAGTCTTTTTCTTTTATGATGTTTTCATATATACCTATATATTTCATCTTTTATTACAGACATGTACATATATTTATATATACATATATATAGTTTTTTGTTCTGTATTGATGTTTTGTGTTCTTGACTATATTTGTTGTTTGTAGTGTATACTTTTTTTAATTGTATGACGCTGGCAACTCAAATACATCTATCTATCTATCTATCTATGCCGATTCCAATAGCGGTTGTTTACAATGTTAATGTCCCCTTGAATTGTATACCTTGACATCTATAAAAAGTAATATTCTTAATATACTTTTTCGATTATCTTACTATCTATCTGATCTAATATGAAGTTTTTGTTCAACTTCCTGTTGTTGAAGATCATAGATAAAGGCTGATACTACGACAAGTATGT
Source organism: Popillia japonica (assembly GCA_004785975.1). Classification (NCBI taxonomy): domain Eukaryota; kingdom Metazoa; phylum Arthropoda; class Insecta; order Coleoptera; family Scarabaeidae; genus Popillia; species Popillia japonica. Next base: position 18,339 of record SMLS01067875.1, read on the forward strand.
TCCACAAACAGGTGTCTACACGTTTACAGAATGATCTTCTATCTGGGTATCCCAAGCCTGAAGAAATTCTTCATTGGAGACTATGGCCAGACTTCAGAATATATAGTTGTTTATCGACCTAAACTTGTCAGGAGTTGGGGTAGGCTGCATTCAAACAGGTCTCCAGCCGAAGTTAAGATCAAGCTGGTTCATGTGAAACCAACTACCATAACTGGGAATGGTTACTCCTTATAAGTAAATAGTCTTACTGGTGGGTACGCCACTTTGCCGAACGTTTCTACCCTGACTTAGCGGATATTAGAATGAGTACCGTTGGCTCTTATTTAGACTTAAATGATTCCTCATTCAGCATTGAATTCCATTGAACTTCTCATGTTTATGTAACCACGCTTAGTTTGTACTGTTCTCTATACCTACATACTTTAGTTTCGTTACTGAAACAGACTTGATTCCGAAAACTTAGTTAATGTCTATACATAGCACTCTGCTTGGTCGTTGATTCCAGAGTAATACGAGGGAGTTATTAAAAGCCTGTGACATAAAATTATTCCATTATTATTGTATGTACTTGTTCTGTAAAGATTAAAGATTTGCTCTAACATATTTTTTATATAAACGATACAATTGTTCTGGTCCACTGAATCGGAACCCTACTGGCTTAGTATTTCAACTCCACAATTTTTTATGAGAGTATTTGAAAACAGTTTTGTATTGTACACAGCACAATCAAAAATGAACAAGCTTGTTATATGTATCCTTTAGAACTTGAAACAAAACTCAAACAATGTGCTGAAGCCTCTCCTATTCTAAACCAAACAGTTCTCGTTGTTGAAGCAACTGTTCCTTCTATTTACATATGTTATGCCATCTAACAACTGTTTCCTAGTTTAGTGCTACTCATCTCACATCATCTCACATCTTGGCTTCTAGTTCTACGAACCTGTATACGAACAATTTTGTCCATTGTTTTAAAAATAAATGACAAAATATAAAAGTTGTAACACATCACCTAAAAAAACTAACATAAAACCTTATTCACATGACTGACAGTAACGATAGTCATGCTCATGTATCTATAATTATTTTATTGTCTTATCAAGAGCAGCACACATGTTTAATGCATTAATAAATATGTATATGTACACGACCTGCATACAAAGAAACCTTATCCAAAAAGTTCTAATGTAAATATAAGCATATGTTTATTACAATTCATCTTCAAACGACGCGTTTGCGCTGTGCCTACATACACATATACACACTAGCAACATCTACAACTGCTTCATTCAAAGAATAATATCGCAAGGTTGTTCTAATTATAAAAAGCGGACACGAACGCGGCACAAAAATTTATAACAATCATTCCCTCGTTAAGTTCGACTCGAATAGTGTGTTATTATTTTATAATTACTGCACAAAATGACCAAAGAAGTTAAGTGTTTTAAAGAATTCATTACTCCGATTTTGAAACCAGGACAACAATTTATATCGTGTGAATCAAAGAACTTGTTAACTACCGGTGAAAATTACGGTAGTGTCATGTTACAAATCACAGTAAAAATACGTAACGAAACTGGTGACCAAGAAATTCTACATTTTGTTGGAAAAACGTGCCCACCTTCGCCATTGCTCTGGCAGATATTCAACACTAAAGTGACGTTTAAAAAGGAAATCGCCGTTTACACCACAATTGTGCCAGCATTAAACAATTTTGGTAAAGAAAATGGAATCGAGTGCTTAATGGACTTTTTTGCAAAATCTGTCGCCGCAAGGATATCACTAAATCCGGAATCAAATGAAGTGGATGAGGACGCTGTACTGCTACTGGAGAATCTTAAAGTGCAAGGATACGATACAGGAGATCGATTCCTGGGATTCGATGAAGATACTACGAAGTATCTTCTGCGAGATATTGCCATAATGCACGCGACACCAATCGCTCATCGGTCAGCAAAACCTAAAGAATTCATTTCTACAATTCTTCCATATTTAACGAGAGATTTTAATTTTGAACCCAAAGAGGACGTTTTAATTGGATTGATAACGCGATGCCAAAAGGCGGCATCACAAAATCCTGACTGTATACCGTATTTATCAAAAATAGAAACAGCTTTCAAAGAAATGCATGAAGTTATGAAGAATCCACCTAGAGGTAAGGACATTTTCGTTACATTTACCCACAATGACTATTGGGTTAATAATACAATGCTCAAATATGAAGGCAACAAACCAATTGGGAATAAAATAGTCGACTTCCAAAATGTAGAATACAGTTCTCTAGCGAATGATGTGATATTTTTCCTTTATTCTAGCGTTGATTTGCATATTTTAGAGAATAAAGTAGACGACTTCATTAAGTTTTATTACGAACAATTCACAAATACTCTAGTGAGCCTTAAACATGATGTCAGTGCTTATAGTTTTGAGAGTATGATTGAAGATTTTGCTATTATTGCGAGAAATTGCCAGTTCACGCATTTAATGTTTATGTTAATTCCCATCATGACTCTGAAAGGAAAAGCAGTAGAACTTGCAGAGATAAAGGAAGATGACTTGTTAATAGACGAACAAGCCCTGCATGAAAATTATTATAAGAAGGTACAATTTTTGCTACTAGACTTTGTCAAGAGAGGGTGGATATAATAAAGGAATTATATTAATTTTAATGTAAAAATACTTGTTATTATATTTATGTCATTAGAATATTTATTTAATACATAAAGTATGCAAATATCGTGTAATTTCCTTAATAAATGTTCATTTCTTACATATCACTTAATTCGTAAATTTTAACTTTGTGTTACATCACTAAATATGTACACGAACAATATCCAAACTGTAAATAGCAATACTTTTATGAGTACAATACGAACAATAACAAGGTCAGTCATTGCCATTATCTCATATTCTGTTTAATTTGAAGAATTACATGTACATACAAAGTAATACTTATTAGCTAAGACATCACTATAATTAAAACAAAGTATACCTTCAAACGTAGTTATTATAAGTTACCTAATAATACGACAGCTTGCGCAATAAATGTTACATAAAATTAGAAAACTAAAGATGAAATCAACTATGTAATAAGAAAATACAGACAAGTAGTGGTGACCGACTTAAATGAAATTTGATGAGTTTATATGTAGACTGACGTATTGCCAGAACAACGGTAATTTTCTTAGCTGCTAAATCGCCCGTTTATCTTGTAAGAGACAGAAACAAAGATTTTTTTAAAACAAAAAAAAACAGAAAACGTTCATATAGCGCAAAAGTAGTCAGAGATCAGAGCTCTTTAACGTTTGTCTTAAATGTTCTCGCATTAAACTTTTCAAGTGCATGAACAAATGATTTATATTTTGATATGATTTACCGTAAATCTCGCCCTTTCCACTCGTTGGCTGGGCACTACATATCCTTTTCTACGTTCAGTGTTGTAATTGTGTTAGTCACTATGTGTCTCGTATTGTTTCTTATGTTCGTGTAGATATTAGTTAGTATTTTTCTATTTTAAATAATTTTCTACATGGCGTTCGATAGCCCACATTGCACAATATCCGTGGTGCTTCTTTTCTGAGCAATATTGCTTATACAGTCTTCCGCAAATCCGAGCAACATGTAGAGCGTCTTCATTGTTCTAGCGTCTCACCATCACCAAGTAAGAACTGGACTTAAATATGATTTAAATAAATCGTGTGACCTTAATCTGTTGAGATTATTGCTGCTGTAAGAGCCAGTGTTGCATAAGATTCAAATTTATCAATTCCTCGTCGAGCCCAAAAGTTAGGACTTAAAAGAATAACAACTTGGCAAATTTTGCAAAAAGATGTACCTATATTTACACCCGTATAATATTGTTTTGACCCGAGAACTTAAGCCACTGGACCATGGCCAGCGCCGCGAATTTGCTGCTTGGAGTTTAGAACGAGTTGAAAAGGATCGCAATTTTGCGGAAAAAATAATCTTTTCAGAAGAAGCTCATTTTTGGTTAAGTGGTTATGTAAACAAGCAGCAATTGCCGGTTTTGGTGCGAAAACAATCCACAACAGATTCACGAGAAGCCTTTGCCACCCCTGCAGGTAACTGTTTGGTGTGGTTTATGGTATGGTGGTATCGTTGGACCATTTTTTTTCAAAAATGAGGTTGGAGATTCAGTTAGTTCAGTTAGATTCAGTGAGTGGTGAACGATACTGACAGATGGTGACAATTTTTTATGGCCAAATTTGGATGCTCTTGATTTAAAAGATATGTGGTTCCAGCAAGACAGCCCTACATATCATGAAACTATCGCCATGCTGCAAAAAAAGTTTGTAGAAAGGATAATTTCAAGGAATTCAGCTGTTTCCTGGTCTCCACCTTTTTGTGAGGCTGAGTGCTTTCAACCAATGTTCTCTCTGCAGACTTTCACATATTTTATTGAAAATTATTGGTTTCAGTACTTACTGTACAGTTATTTAGTTCTAGACATGTATTGTCTCTACTGGAGTATATACGATTGACGTGTGTAACACAGTAGTTGATTGTATTATCTAAGAATATAAATACAAAATGTCATATATGTAGTTGTAATATCAGTAAGGGTCTCAACTAAACAGCTGTGGCAACAGCAATTAACAAAATCGGACAAAACCTGTAATGGAGTAGCTAACAAAACGAGGAAAGAGACCTTTATGGGAAGCTCTTTCTCGTCAAGCAAACAGCAATAAATGCACAGTTTCGAGACACATGAAAGAACTGCATATACATATGTATGTTACACTGTATTGAAAAATAAGTATTATTATTTGACCATTTGCTAGTTAATTTTGCAGGTTTTGAAAGTTTGCTACCTTTTTACAGTATTTTAAAGATGATCACCAGTGGGTGGTCAAGATATGTACATTCTTGCGTTACAAAACTTTGTACGACCAAAAGATAAACAAAAAAATTGGAGCGGAATTTACTATCAGTTACATATGTACTTATGGCTACTATACTAACAAGGGAACACTGGCGGGTGCCCCCTCCGATTTCGATGAAACTTTATAGATCGACAGAGTACCTCAAGATAAGAGATACGTATTTTTTTATCTGCGTATCCGCACGATTTTGGGGTACAGCCCCCTCCAAAGTTTGGACGATTTTTCATTTTGCAAATATTTCCTAAACTATAACAGATATTAAATTTTCTGCTGAACATAATTTGCAGCATATTGCGTGGCCCTAAGGGTGACGTCGTCCGTATTCGCAAAAAGTTAATAACGGGGGACGGTGTACCCCATACCCCCCGTTTATTTAACATTTTTTCCTTTTCTGATTCATCAAAAGAAGGCCGCTTTTACATATAATACGATGATGTATAACATGTCTAGAAAATTAATAATTGTAAAAATAGAAAAATAATAATAAAGCTTCAAAATTAATAAACTTGTCTATTGATATAAATCAAATGAACTACAACAGATATAATTTTCTTTGCTTAACATAATTTCCGGCATACTACAGGGTCCCAAGGTAGATATCTGCCTCGTCTGCTGTATCGTACATGGGTGGGTATGCTAAACATCCTATATAAAATATTTAACAATATCTTTAATAACGCTACACTGCTTTCTCTCTTCCGTCTCCACGTGCCGTACTACAGCTCAAGACCTCGCCCGCCCTTGGTTGTTGATCGAAATGATCTGTCGCCTATTAACAAAATCTGTAAATTGTATAAATAATAACTACTACGAAAAGATTGAGGTATTCGGAATATCCCGAGCTAGGTTTTTATGTTTAGCAAGACGTTTCATATATTTTGGAGAAAATCAGAGCCATTAATGCTTACTCTAACTGCGTTGTAGGACACTATATAAATCTTCCTTGAAGTTATGCATGCTGCCCCTAGCGTTCTAAGTATTTATAAACATCTATTCTTTTTTCTAATTGTATGTAACTTATGTCACTGTTATTATTATATACATAGGTAAGGAATTCATGTAATTTGGGGTTTCCCAGTTTGAATTCTGAATGAATAAATAAATAAATAAATAAATAAATAAATACCTTCACAAAAAGCTAATAACGGGGGACGGGGTACCCCATACCCCCCATTTTTTTAATAATTAATTTTTTCATTATTCATCAGAAAAAGATCGCTTTTACATAGAAAACGGTGAGGTATAATAAATTTAAAAAATTAATATTAGTAATAATAAATATATGTATTGTATGTACGTGTCTATTGTGAATTTGATATGCAGTTATCTACGCATACATGAGTTTTCTTAAATATTCAGATCATTTCTTCCCCAATATTTTTCGATATATTCAAATACTCGTGGTATAAAAGTGGATACGTTGAGGAAAGACCTGAGCCCTTTAAAAATCCTGTAGAGTATTGTTTTAACAAAGATGCGCAGTCTACACCCTTGTGTAGTTTTTGCAATAAACCAGCTATTGTGCGGTGTTCATGGTGCAAACAAAATCTGTGTTTTCAACACTTTTACACAGACTATCACTACTGTAATACTTACATAGATTAATTACTATGTACTTATACGTATATTAATCTTGTTCGCTATTGCAATACATACATATATACCAATAATCGCATTACAGTATGTCATGTTTTTAAACATTTAAAAGCATTACAATGTTTTTCTAATTCTGTTCTATTGTTTCCGAAATGTTATAATCGTTACAAACACATTAGTTATATTTATATTAACTTGAAACGTTGCAAGTAACATGTTCAACACATTTGCTAAATTTACGACCGCCATTGTGCCAAACTATAGGTACTGACCTACATTGCACGAAAAACGACTTCTAATGTTCTCATTTGGTATAGTCGTCGTATATACCTATTTATAATGCAAATTACCAATTATATCTGAAGTGACTGAATATTTAAGAAAACTCATGTATGTGTAGTTAAGTGCATATCAAATTCATGACAATAGACACGTACATATATGTATTTATTTTGAGTTATTATTACTAATTTTAATTTTGTAGATTTATTATACACCACCGTTTTCTATGTAAAAGCGATCTTTTTCTGATGAATAATGAAAAAATTAATTATTAAAAAAATGGGAGGTATGGGGTATCCTATGGGGTATTAGCTTTTTGTGAAAATACATATCTACCTTGGAATGTATTATGCTGGAAATTATGTTAAGCAAAGAAAATTATATCTGTTATAGTTCATTTGATTTATATCAATAGACAAGTTTATTAATTTTGAAGCTTTATTATTTTTCTTGTCTCATTTTGAGGTACTCCTTCGATCTATAAAGTTTTATCGAAATCGGAGGGGGACACCCGCCGGTGTTCCCTTGTAAGTGAAGATTGATAATACTGTAATGGTAACATTTCCAATAATAAATATTATTGCTATTTCCATATCTAAAAATACTGTTTTTCTTCGTAAAATGCAATGGATTGCAGCACAGAGGAATGAAAACTACGTAGTGCTAATTCAGAGCAGTGTATTACAATTCAGAAGAGGGGATACTATATGTATAGTTGCTTTAAGCATTTACCACCAATGGAGTTTAAGTAAGCAGTAAAAAACTGTTGAATGTCTTTCAATTATCTAACAGTCAAACAATTCTCAATTAAAACATTGCATTATCTCTGCTGTAGTGACGTTTACAATATGTGTATACTCTATTTCTGTTTAAACTGAGTTTGTTCATTTTCGACTAATATATCATACTGTTTTATCAACATTTAATTACACCAACTTCTTTTGAAAATCTTGTTATATAATTTTAATAATTGCAACCGTTTATATCAAAACGCATATTCTAGAATTACATATCATACTACATAACGTAATATGTGTACTGGTATAACATTTCTCGAACAGCTGATTCGTAGAATTCTAGTTAACATCAAACATAATTACCGCTTTATTTGATATTCAATATAGATATTAAATATTTGTGCTATACTGTTGGACACTTACCTTCAGTCTATGAATGCGAATCAGGAAAATATACAGTGAGCGGTACCTATGAATCGAGTATAAAACCTTACACACAATTCCGTTATTCCTCCTCAAAAGAAGAGAGAGCCTGCTATACAGTTTTATACAGAAACAAACACCCATTTCACAAATTCATAGAAGCATACATTAGAAGTTGTTTAAAGAACTGAAAAAGGAAGAAGTAACGTGTCTACCTAAAGACATCATGGTTCCCAAATATAACTTCAAACAAATATACCTACAAAATCATAAAATCGGCCGCTCCACTTCTGCTACTACCAACATCAACAATTTTTTTTAATAAACACACCTCGTACATAAAAAAAACGCATCGACAGAAATATATTGCTTATCTTTCCAACACCAATGCGTTACCTTATCAACAAGATATCATACTCAAACGCTAATTTACTGCTAAAAAAAACGTCAATATTGTTCGATAAGTTGAATGTGATTAATGTGTTTATACATATTTTTAATAATGTCGATTGAAATTAAAAATATTGGCGAACTTGTCACTCCTCTGTTAAAACCTACCGAAGAATTTGTAGAGTACGAATCGAGTAAGCTTTTATCTCCTGGTGAAAACTATGGCAGTGTTATGCTAGAAATTAAAGTAAAAATACGAAACGAAAGTGATGAGTATGAAATCTTAAATTTTGTCGCAAAAACTTGTCCAACCTCTCCAGCTCTGCGAGAGATATTTAATACTAAAGTTACGTTTAAAAAAGAAATCGCTGTTTATACTACAATTGCACCGTTATTAAAAGATTTCTGCTCGGCGAAAGGAGCTGATACCTCGATCGACTTCTTCGCAAAATGTATTGGTGCCCGTATATCACTAAATCCCGAATCCAGTGAAGTTGATGAGGATGCAGTACTTCTATTGGAGAATCTTAGTACGCAAGGATACAATACAGGTGACAGATTTGTGGGATTTGATGAAGAGACTACGAAATATCTACTTAAGGACCTTGCAGTAATGCATTCGACCACCATTGCTTACAGAACCGCACATCCCGAGGAATTCAATTTGAAGATCCTGCCGTATTTAAAAAGGGAGTTAAGTACAAAAGCAATAGACAACGTCATAGATGATTTTGCAAAGCGTTTTGAGGATGTAGCAGAAAAAAATCCTGATTGCATTCCATTTTTGCCTAAAATAAAAATTGCTTTGACTGAAATGAAGGAAGTTACAAGAAACCCGCCGAAAGGTAAAGAGATTTTTATGACCTTGACTCACAATGATTTCTGGATTAACAACACCATGTTGAAATACCGCGAAGATAAACCGATCGGGAATAAAATAATCGACTTCCAGATGATAGAATATAGCTCATTAGCAAATGACGTTATATTCTTCCTATATTCCAGTGTGGAGTTAAGTGTTTTAGAAAATAAAATCGATGAGTTAATTCGATATTACTACGATGTGTTTATACAGACATTAGTGAAACTTGAACACAATATTAGTGGGTATAGTTTTGAATCTATGATGGAAGAATTTGCAATTATGGCAAACAAAATCCAATTCACTCACATATTGTACCTGTTATCGCCTATAATGAAATTAAAGACAGTAGAAAATTCTCACTTCAAAGCGGTGGACACGCCAAATGGTGACAGGATTTTACACGAAAATTATTACAAGAAGTTGCAATTTGTGTTGCTTGATTTTGCTAAAAAAGGTTGGATATAACAAATATGTATCTAAAGTTTTATACTTTTTGTAAGTACCTTGTTAAAAAGTCTCGTTTGTAAATTACGTAAGTGATAAGGAACGTAAACTAACTGATAATAAATTTATTATTTGTTAAATACACTTTGTAAACATTGTCTATATGTGTGTATTTTTTATTGATAACGAAACCATGACACAGAATATAATACAGACAACATTATTTTTCTTATTATAAGAAGATATTTACTTAAGGCTAGTACAAAACAGGTTTTTCCTAATGGAGCATAAACCTTTTTTATAGATATGTAAGTATATATGTAGTACATGCATATAGAGGATCCAGCGAAATGAATTACATACTTTAGTTCACTAATAATAAAAGAATGAATTGGTTTTCTTGAATAAAAATGTATTTAACAAGGAAAAGGAGACTGGAAATTTTGTTAGAATTGTTGACAATTGTCAAAATGGAGCGTTGATCTGATTGGTTTCGACGTGGTTTGGTGCAATAAATGGAGGCAACTGGGATCAATTTCAGTTCAACCTGCTATGAAGTTACCGAAGAAAGTATAAAAAATGCAATTTTTGGTAGTCCAAAAGGACAGGCTGTTAAGCATGCATCTGTCCTCGGTTTGAGTGATCGAGGTACGAAAAGAATGGGAAACGCATCTATATGAGATTGCAATTGGTCAAGAATTAAATGATAAAGTCACCGAGTTTTTGAAAATAACCTTTTCATGTGAGATGAAGCACATTTTTACAGCAACGACGATGTAAATAAGGCTACTGCGCACAAGAGAATACATTCACATTTCACATTGCCCTAAAGTAACTGTATGATATGCTATTTCATCGGCTAGAATAATTGGGCTTTACTTTCTTGAAGACAATGGTCAATCGGTAAGAATTAATTCTGTGCTTGGTTTTCAAATGTTATAGACATTCTTTTTATGTCAAATTGAAGAAGATATTGGACATTACTGGTTTCAGCAAAACGAGGCAACTAGTCGTATGGCAAGAATCAGCATGGATATTTTAAGAAACCCTCCTTGCAAACAGACTTATTTCCATGGCCAGCAGGATCTTCGGATTTTCCAGTTCCAGATAATATTTGTTTGGGGGTACTTAAAGCTCAAAGTTATTGTGAGTAAACCCAGAACTTTAAGAGAATTGAAAATAAACATAAAAAATAAGATGAATGCTCTCCCACGTCAAGTTTTCCAAAATTTTATGCAAAAACTTGCTAGAGAATTAAAGAAATGCATTGAAAACAATGGCGGTCATTTACGAAACAGTATATTTAAATCATAAAAAACGTCCATCTTTTTAGTATAAGCTGTTTAAATTTGATGGTTCTTTTCCCGGGCCCTGTATATTTCACTGCTTGCACTACAACTGATTCTCTTTTACCAAGTTGTTGTACCAAGTCTGACAAAACTGATTTGTTAATTAAACTTGATTGACATGAGGTGGAAGTAGGTAGGATTATTGACGTACATATTGTAGATTTTTACATTCTTAATGCGAAGTTTTGTAGTTATCAAAAATTGCTGCAGCGCAATATTCAATAAAATACAGAAAACATCTAACCCCGTCTAAACTGGTGGTTTGAAAGCCGAGGGCCAAGATTGTGGCCACCTCGATAACGGTATCCAAATAAATAAATTTCTTTTTGGGATGCTACAATAAGGAAGTTGTTTATTAAGAACCTCCAACCGACCTACTACGAAGAGAGATAAGGTCATATGAAACATAAATTCTGTTAGCAATTTACGTTATATTTTTCTGAATAAGCATCTGTGTATTAAGAGGTAACCCTCCAGAATTTCAAGGTACTTAATATTAATTACAGAGCAGTTTATGCAAATAAATTCTGATTTTATCACTGAGGACTGCAACTTCATAAAGAAAAGCTATATAATAAGTAGCTGCCTACAAAAGATAACTAAATGGTCAACAACATGGCTTCTAATTAAAAAGTACACCATCATCATGGATAACAGGCAAAGCTCGCAAAATTCTAAATCCACTAACAAATAGTCTGTACGAGATGGTAGGTAAGATGTACAACTCTATACAGGGTGCCCGCGATATACAAAGCATGCATTTAAGGGATGATAGCTATAACGATTTAGAAACAACCAATTAAATGTTTTCGTTTCTAAATCGTTATAGCTATCATCCCTTAACTGCATGCTTTGTATATCGCGGGCACCCTGTATATTCATTGTGTATTAATATTAAGGACGCTGAACTCTTAATCTTATAACAATTTCTATATATGGAACCATACATTCGATATACAGACGCATTTATGTTTTTATATACATCCCAAAAAATGTTTAGCATTTATGAGAATTCCAAAACTTTTTACTCTACTACTCCTCTTTGGTATTACTTATGTTAGCTGTGTCGCTGTGTAGCGCAGTGCCTAGCGCGCTCGCTTCACAGTCTGGTGGTATCGGGTTCGAATCCGATGCGTTCTTTCTGAACTTGGTTTTCTGTAGTTTCCCAAATTCCACGGCAAATGCGGAAAGATAACATCTTAAGTCGGTCTACAGCCGCAGGCGTAATAATAACTCATGGCCAGCCGATGCCCCCTGTAATTGGCCCAAGCTGTTGGGGGATGCTAAGGCATAAATTATTATTATTATTATTATTATTATTATTATTACATTCTTCAGTACCCGACAAATTCTATTGTATGCTGTTTCTTAATATACATATGTAAAATTGACACTTGACACACTACTACTAATTTCTCTATCGTCATAAATCACAATCCCTGGTATTCTACTACAGCACACATAAACGATCAGAATATATGTACTACAATCTAAATAACTTGAGTTTTATAAATTATGTGTTTTGAAATAGTCCTTCATAGTGGATAAAGGTATTTACATAAACCAATCTTAATAAAATGTAGTTTTGTATATTTCTTACAATATCTGTGCACATTAAATTTATCACTGTTGTGTCGTTTAACATGATGGTCATGGTTAATATCATGGTACCTGCACAATTGTATTATTATGTGCATTCAAAAATGTATTTATACAAGTGTTCCGTCCAAGAAACGTTACTTTTATTGATAGGAATCAAGTTGAAATAAATATAAATGAACACGCCTACGTTGCTGGAAGATGTGCTCCGCTGAATCTTGATAGAAACTATGGGACACAAAGCATTGCAATTTGCTCAAGACAATAATAAGTATGGCCTGCATACATTGGAGTGTAGTTGTAATATGTTACAATGTTGTCCCTGCTTCCATGCCATATAGAATTTAGTCGACATTTATTCTGCAAATAAGACTTGCACTCGCACAATAAACATTAATTTAGTTTACTTTTTTAAGAAGTTTGATAATTTTTTGAGGAGTTATTTTATATTTGTGCTAATGTTTCTCATCCTTATATTCTCTTATCTTTCTCCCTTCTAGCGTTATTTGGTTATGTATATGTATTGTAGATTTGTTAACGATTTATTTCGCCTTGAATGCCTGTTGATAATGGCGCTGGGTACTAACACCATCAGATCGAAATTAGTCTGGGAATACTTAGAGAAGTCAAACAATCCAGGCAGAGAGAACAGAGTTGCACTATGCTGGGTACTAGAACACACTGGAATCACTGGCAACGAGAGAGCTCATTTATTAGCAAAGAAGGCCGTCACGACATCATTTTTGGGACCGGAACCATTTTGCGAAATAGGGACGAGCACCCATTAAGGAAAAGTCAAGGAGAGGGAGCAGAAACTCAGAGAAACCCTCTGGAAAAATCTTCTTGGTCTAAAGTATTCATTGGAAACTTCAATAAACACAGAACAAAGACTGCTAAAACTAAGGTAGCTACGTGTAATCGTCGGTTTCATCGCCTGACATGGCTATTGCAACAATTCGTGCCAGTTATTTTGGTAAAGATATCATTGACGAAGAACTGGTTGGGGAGCTATGGCTGTGAGTAAATACCAACAACTTATAGCTCATAAAAGAGGCACAATAGATCATCGGGTCACATTGCAAACAAGCCTCAACTCAAGTTCTAAATTCAAATTCTTATCTTAATGTATTGTTGCCCACTTTTATTATGACGCTTAATTTTCAACTAAACACTACGAATATTTTTATTTAATCAAGGCTCACAACTTCCGAATTGTCTTCCGGAAAGTGATGAAATATCATCCCTTCCTTACCGAATGACGTAATATATACACAGTACCACACATACCTGGAAGGAATGCGTTTCACGGCATCTAATTAAGGCTTCTAGTTAATTTCGGAGTGAAATAGTAGTTACTTTGGAGAGCAATACGTCTTGAGCTAATACTCCTGTAACTGTTATAAATAACGTTGTCATCGCCCGCAAGCATCGTCAACGCCCTTTGTAGATGCATCAAATCTCCAAGCGGTACGGAATTTAGAGTCATAGTCTGCACTAAACAAGACCGTCACATTTCGTAGGGAGAGTGTGAAATTACAGCTGCCGAGTTTTAGCAACCTACTCTGTGTGTTAGATGTAAATATGCATGTTGACATTCAGGATTGCTCGAATAATGCTAGGTTTTTACCCTCTGATACATTAAGTTTTACTAAAATTTCATACAAAATTATTTTACTTTAATTAATAACTAAGTTTGCCGACCGAATCAATACTGATACGTCTTGCATCAACACGTATATAAGAAACTTAAAAATTTAACAAATGTTAATAACGTTTACCTACACGGTACAACCTCAGTCTGTAGGCGGGAAAAAGGTTTCCTGCAAAAATTCCCGCTTAATTATTCAGGACATTTGTTCTCGCACGTTTTTCCCATCGCTGTGGTTCAACAATACTACCTATGCGAAAGCGAATCAAAAAATAACGTGTCCTGAAAATGTTCTGAAACATTTAAATTGTAATCCAGTAAAATATTCAATGTTCAGAAGTGATATTCGGCGCGGAAGTCTTTTCTCCAAAGATTTTTATAGATTCCATTTTTACCGATATTCTCCCTTCACTTTTACTACTTCCACCAGTACGATCCGATGGTGAAATTCCTGTTTATGCAGCTGTCGACATTAATTCAGCAAGCACGTAGAGTGAACTTGATTAATTAAATGTATAATTTATAATTCTATTTTTAATTTAGGCTGTCGGTAGCGATCGAGAGAAGCTTTCAAATTAATGTACAATCACACAAAAGAGAAGTGATGTATTTCATAACGTGCAATTAGGTAACAAACACGGGTGCAATGCAACGCACACTATAACTACATTCATTGTAAGTATATACATTGTGGGTAATATTCACGTTAATTAAACAACCAATATTAAATTATGTAGATGTGAATAGCTTCATACGTCACATAACGTCAGCGATTGTAACCGTTGCCATTGCTACACACTTTATTCTGAAAGTTCTGAAACTGTTTATCAAATCATTGCAATAATAGTAATTCGATTGTGGTAATCTTGCCAATGTTCATAGATTGTAATTGTATATATGCTTGTATGTATACAGTGTTTTCCACTTGAAACAACCAAGCCCAATCGATATCGCTTGAATTCTATTTTATTTAATTTTCAAAATAATTTTGCTACATCTCTGGCATTATTCGTTATCATTCGTCAACAAATTTTTGAAGTTATTCTTGTAAGAAAGCTGAACCTGTACCATACTCTGTACTGTTGACTTTAGATACCCTAACAGAAAAAGTCGTGCAATATTCGGTGATGTGATGGGCTATTTTATAACCTTCCGTCCAACCAATCCAACTCATGACGAGAGATTGTTGACGATAGATGATTACAGGAATTGTTGTTTGGGCTATTTCCATCGTCTGTAGGATTTGAATACTTCGACGTTTCAGCAGTTCATCTACTGCCGTCACAAGGGCTAGAGGTACCCTTGCCGCTTCGATGTGGTTTGGCGCTAATAAGCTCTTTATCAATGAAAATAAGACGCAGATTATGACATTCGGCATGCGTGATTTGAGTGGGGTGGACAATAGTGACAAGTTAAATACTTGGGAATTTTGCTTGATCCGAAATGAAAGTGGATGGAACATGGTAATTACCTGGCGGGGAAACTTGCTGCTGCTATATTTTCCCTGAGAAGCCTGAGTAGTACAGCCTCCACAGGGATACTGAAAACGGTATATTATGCAAATATCCTGTCATTAATTTTATACAGCATCTTGGTATAGGAGCATTCTGCCTGCAGGCATAGAATTTGGGTTGCAGGGGAGAGCTGTTAGAGTTGTGTCGGGCGCTGGCTAGAGGGATGATTGCCATCGTCTCTTTATCAATAATGGTTTTCTTACTGTCTCAGCTCTTTATGTTTTGGAGTGCGTCTTGCATGTTAAACGTAATCTCAGCTCGTATGCAACCAGTGCTAGCTATCATAGTGATAATACTAGAAATAGCCTCCGCATTAGACCCGATTTTATAAGACTATCCAATAGTCGCCATGTGGTAAATTATTGGGGCCCCAAATTTTACAATAAGCTTCCAGCTCGTATTACAGACTTGCCTTTGCATAAGTTTAGAGTTGAAATGAAAAAGATCTTGATTGGTATATGTTTATATTCATTTGACGAGTTCATGAATTATAGCAATAATATGATGTCTCTTGTTGTTATGTTGATGTGATATAGAGTATACTATGTCTCTGGTATACGTTTTTTTACTTTTTATTTTAATGTTTGACGTGTGTAAATGTTATCACATATTAGCACAAATAAATTAATAATAATAATAAAAGCTTCTTACCAACCTCTTTAAAGCAATTAAGATTATGTGGCACCCGCTTGGCGCAATATGCTTCGGAAGAAGATCAAAGCATTGAGTGAGCCAAAGCGACAATACTGGCAAGAGGAAAACACTACATAAAAAGGAAACTAAAAGAAACAGCATATATGGCGACAATACCAAATACCATAAGCACACCACGCCCGGATATCAAAGATGTTTGGTTACCAATGATTAGTAATAGCCTAAGCAGAAGACCGTCAACCTTGATACCAGAGAGATAATAAGATGATATTGACATGTAATGTCAAATTATGAATGGCATATGATCTCAAATGGCTTAGTGAGTTTGGCAAAAAACATTTATTATCACAACTACTCTGATGACGGCAGTAGACGAACTCCCAAAACGTCGAATTATCAAAATCTTACAAACGATGGAAATAGCCCAAACAACAATCCATGTAACCAATTCAACGTTAGCTTCTATGATATGATCGTCTAAGGTATCAACTCAAACATTAAGCTGTTATAGCCGTTGTGAATACATTTTCCAGCGCAAATAGTGTTTAGTGCCGCTACAATAAATTGCTTTTTTACTTCACCACTTTTGCTAAGCTTCGATTATTGTTGAGGTTCCCATTCATTACTACACAAAATTTTAACTTTCTGTCAAAATCGCACTCGTTCAATACCTACGTGAACTAGTATAATTTTACAAAAATGAAACTTTATTTTCTTAATAAGTGACAAAGTGATAAACTGCATATTCCTCATACTTAAGTATCTGTCCTATCAACATCACATTTCCCAACACTGTGACCTACCCTAAGACTTCGGCATTGATATTATTTACAACGCAATTGATAAATATTTAACAGCTCGTTTCCATAAATTTTTAAATCAGTTTCTGTACCTACTTGTCCTACATCCGTCTACGTCCTACATTTTACCTGTATCAGTTTCATTGAATACGTCCTGTTCTCATAATACAAAGTCACTAATTCCACATGAGAATAGATACTTATGAATTAATTACTTCAATTTCTTAAAGAAAAATTGCGAATTAACAACGGCAAAGCTTAAATAATAAAGAAACCAAACTACATAGTTTTACTACGCTTTCAGGTTATTGCCGAATTCAAGAACTAAGACCACACGAGAATTTGATGACGATCAACTTTTTGCTCTTCGGCAACCTGTTGGAGTGAATACCATTGGCATAATCACAAATAAAATCGCTACTGCATTAAGATTGTCTCAATTTGTGGAATACACAGAACATTGGTTTTGTAGATCTTCAGTATCGTTAAAGGCACCTGGAGCGAAAGATATGCATTCTAAAAGAGTCATGTAAGCTCTAGAAGTCTTACAGTGTTTCAAAGGAATATGTTGAAACATCAACAGAAAATTAAAAACGTTATGGTCGAAGAGTACAGCATTACATTGGCAACAGCCACTGGATGTAATTTTAAAAATGTTGCAAAGTGTAGAATTGTCATTACGATACTAACAACAAACTTTAAATGTAACATATTACAAATACCTATCTATTAACTATCTATTAGGATCAAATTAATTTTAGGTACCCGTCCCAAAAGGAATCCAAAGATGACAATTGCATTCATACGATATGATAATATAATAATAATAATAGTAATTTATTGACAATTATAATGCATGCGACATATACATGTGACATAGCATATACAATACATAATTGACAAAAGGACTAACGTCAGTGTACCCAAATGGATACCGTTATTAATGATGGCCCAAGAATGTATGAAGAAAAAAAATATATAGTAAAATAAATAAATAAACCGCACACTAAAAATATAATTATAACTATAATTAGTGCCTACACAATTGACCAACGCAATACATGATGTACTCAATACAAATTATAAAATTTGCCGACTAAGCGCCTAATGTATGCTCAGAGATTGCTCATCCATTAGTTTCACAGAAAGTGCACGTTTAAATGAGGCATACGGCAACCACTTGACATCACTGGGGATCGAGTTAAAAAGCTGCGCACAGTTATAACTAAAACATCTTTTGAACAATTGCGTACGATGTTTAGGAATATCGATAGTATCCTTACGGAGTATATTAATATTATGTACATCTATGCGAAACTTAATCCTACGTAATAGGTAAGGAGGTCTACCTGTATTTAAGATCT
Organism: Popillia japonica; assembly: GCA_004785975.1. Taxonomy (NCBI): domain Eukaryota; kingdom Metazoa; phylum Arthropoda; class Insecta; order Coleoptera; family Scarabaeidae; genus Popillia; species Popillia japonica. The sequence continues at coordinate 36,905 of SMLS01067875.1, forward strand.
TATGAATACAACATAAAAAGTGGAATCGTCTACGACGAATCATGTTAAGCCAGCCGGCCTCTGCTAACTTATGAGATATTCTATGCCGCCTCCTAATACCATAGATTAATCTAAGACACGCGTTTTGGACAACCTGAATTCGCTGAATGCATTCCTGATTCAAGAAGCCACCATATACAACGTCACAAAAGTTGAATTGCGACAATACCAAAGAATCACATAGTAGTTTTTTAGCAGCGATGTCAAGAATGTGTCGATGAGGGTATATTATTTTTAGGTTACAATAGGGTCGCTTGATGCAGATACTAACATGGTGTTTGAATTTTAGATCACTATCCACATGCAGACCCAAGTTACGTATATTAATGGGAGAAGTGAGTGTAACATTATTGATTTTAAGTTCTATTAATGAAGATACCTGCGATCTTGCCCCAGACGCACCAAACAACATGAAGTAAGATTTAGCCTCATTCAAGTATAAACAATGTCCAGTTGGTATTTCAAAAAAGTTTTCAAGGTCACTGTTCATTTCATTGAGAACTCTATTGACATCTGTAACCGAAAAGGACTTGTACAGTTGCACATCATCGGCATACAGGTGGAACTTACTAGTAAAATTGTAAAAGAATGTTAAGTGAGCAGTGTATATAGAGAACAACAATGGACCCAGAATAGACCCTTGTGGGACGCCCGCGAAAGCCTTCGAGAAGTCAAGCAGCACTAATAAAGTTACATTGCCCACATCATTAGCCGAGACGATATCATCAGTGTCATCAGGGTCGAAAACCCGATTGAAAAGAAGGTAAGATATGGAACGTCGATAAGTGATTACGAAGCTGCTGGTTAACGATCCTTTCCAAAACTTTCGACAAGACCGGCAAAATACTTATTGGGCAAAGATCGAATGTTGCCGCAGGATTCCTATTTTTCGGAACCGCGACAACGCGTGCAACTTTCCATTGAGCGGGAAATAGACCGTACTGTAAGCAGTAGTTCGAAATATGCGTCAAGATTGGTGTGATAGTAGGGCAACACAACGTCAACATTTTCGAAGATATGTTATCCGTTCCAGTAGCAATGGATGATAAACTAAATAAAATATTGGCCACCGCCGCCTCCGTAGTGTCGCTGAATGAAAAAATACTCCCGGTTTCACATTTAAATTATAGAAATTAATAATATGAGGATGAGGTGCAGAGAAGGGGGCAGATGAAGATGTAAAGTAATCATTTAAGGTGTTTACATTCAAAAGATCATTAGGAATATTTGTGGAAGGTTTATTATAGATGTTTAGATCTCTCAAATCATTCCACAGTGTCTTCTTGTTAAAATTCTTAAGTTTGTGTTTCTAGTAAGCAGCTTTCTCGCGCCTAATAGTTGACGTAGTGATGTTCCTAAGTGACATACTCGTTCCAGTGATCAGAACGCTTACTATTCTTAATTTTTTTTAAAGCTTTGTCCCTGAGTGATTTAGCAGTCTGACGTTGTCTGTCAACCAGGCCGGTGGTCTACAGGTACCAGGAAAAATTGTAGTAAGAGGAGCATGAACATCGAAAAGCAACGTCATTAATTCGTTAAATAAAGAAATCTTGACATCAACTGAGTCGATTTCACAAACAGAGCACCAAGGCAGATTGTTTGTGTTCATTGAACAATTCATAATCAAAAGAGCGAAAAGTACATGCAGTATGTGCCACAGCGGCAGGAGTAGTACAAAATGGGGCAACAGTACATCGCCTTTCGATTTAGTTGAGAATTTAAATATCTTCGCAGAATTTGTGTGCAACGAGGAGAAGCTTCATCATGAACAAGAAAAATCTCTATTTAACATCGTTCACAATAACGTTAGTAGACATCGAAACCATGCAATCTTGGAACAGTCCCGGGAAGGTTGTCCCATTGATAGTACCACTTAATAATAATATTAATTAATTAATTATAATAATAGAATTAATTAATAATAGAAGCAGAAGTGTATATATTGAGTATAATTTTCGCAAAATATAAGTAGTTTGAAGTGTGACAAACAGTTAATTAGACTAGTTAAAGAAAATGATAACTTCTCCACAAAAGTTTAAACTAAACGCTTTTTGTCATGTTACTCTGTACTGTTGAAGTTTGGCCAATCAAGTATAGTATCATTGTTAACAGTATTAAATAACTTTTAAAATGACACATTACTTAACCACTGTTCCTTACAAGTATGCGTGTATGCTTAAAAATCACATTTTTATAACATTGCTTCAATAATAATTCGTCTATTTCGTTTTTGAGGATATTTTTTGCAGTAAATAAATAATATCACGCTTTATTGTTAACTAGGTACAGATTATCAGTTGCGGTAGAAGAACAAATAACGTTTTTCAATGTATTATCACAAAATAAGACACATTATTGTTGTTATCTTCAGACTTGTATCTTGAAATATTGCACAAGCTAGCTACCAAACTAAATATGGTAAACAATCCAGAATCAATCAATAAGAATGTATATGTGAAATTATATCAGCAATATTATTATTTCTTTGTTATAGAGAATTATTTATTCTTGCAAATATTATATGTCGCTATTAGCGGTCTACAATAGAATACATGAAATTTAATCCATTGAATAGAACTAGCAGCATCACTATTAATAATGATTATGTTAATGTACGTACATAGGTATGTATGTAATAGTACTCCCCTATATTCAGCATACGACGCTCAATAATTGGATTCACCCCAACTTTATCACAACTGATTCGCTAAGCTTCCGTTGGTGTCGTCTCTGTTAATTCAAACCTATTTGATTTCTACAATAGATCTATAGCTATTGGTGAAGATGCATGAATGACCTCGTCCTATTATGCTCTTTAATCTCGAAAGTTCACATTATTAAATGTCTATTTCTGTAACATTTAAATAGTTTTATTATATTTTTGTTGCGCTTTAAAATCATTAATCAGCCTGACAGCTTTTACAGAAAAATTAAACAACAAACTTGGGAAACAGCTACTACTACTACTATTATTAAAACTACCTATATAACATTCATTAACTTCACAAAATGCTAGCTATTATAAATTATATTAGTTTTGAAGCTATATATGTAAATCGCAGCAACACTTCGTATTGAAGATGTACCTACCTATCGTTCTCATTAAAAGTCGTAATAATCTAATTACTCGGTATAAAGGACATAGCTACACAGCAAGAGACATATACATATAACGATGGACACAAATATTACGTGCCTGTTTATTATTCGCCTGTTGTACTCCACATAACTGCTGAGGAAATTAATTTACACACAATTGTCTATGGGGTCAGTTCTAGCAAATTTGATTATTTAAGCTTTTGTTTGACTCCGTAATGAGTGCTTAGTTTTGTTGTGCTATAAAACCGCAGCATGCTTCGGTCTTATCTTGTTTGTTCACACAAGACTATACCACATGCAGCGGCGAACTATTCAGTAACCGCCAGTAACCTGACGTATGTTAATTCGTCCTACGCTAAAATCTATAGGAGCGGAGTATAGAATTCTGCTGGTATCGACTTCGAGATAATCGGGCTTTTACCATTCCCTATTCAAACAGGATGTTTGCATTCAGACTGTTCATTCTAATGTTGTGTTTTCCTCATGTTTATGTTGTTGTTGAAACAACAACCGGAGCAGAGAGAAGCTTGAATCCATATAGTGTTGGTCATTACTACACTCATCTGAAGAAATATGTATGGTGTCTAACGAGAAGAAATAATGAATGTTTGTGGAAAAAAGCAGATTTTGACAGCTTTGATAAGTAAGATTAGTTAGTAACAGTTTATATGTTTAACTTTTAAATCCAAATATTTTTCGATATTAATTCAATTGTGTTAAGTATTATTATTACGTAATGGTACGTTTTATGCAAAAGATGTTTTAACAACTATAATTCTTGGTAAGAAATTCACTGTCAATGCTCCAGCAAACAAAAATTACCTACCAATACGCTGTAACTCTAAGAAAACATTCTAATATAAATAATCATTAAAGTATTTATTGCCAGTTAACTACATAGAAACTAAAATAAAATTTTTCATTTTTTATAAAAACTAGTTACCGTGGACTGCTAGAATTTAACGAGCGATTTTTATCAACTACTAGATAGCATTGGAAGTAATTTAATTATTCGAATAATGGATGAATTGAATGCAATCAGTCAATTATTCCTATCACTGAAAATTCTGGCAATTATTTCCGCTAAATCAGCATTCTACCAATCTATACTAATACTCTTACCTTTGTTTATTTTTCAATACACCTGCAATACCTGAGCTTTGATAGTTTCATCAAATCAATTAGTACATACATATGTTAAACACCTCCATTGGCAAATTTTTATTGACAACAACATAAATTACAAATAAAGTAACGTTTTAAATGAGTTATTAGATGTTATAACTTAGGACACCCCAGAAGGTTTTAGAACATCACAACATCTGACAACATTAAGAACTTGACTAGAAAATTGCCACCATTTGAAGTGTATGTATGCGTGCATTCTTTTGATATTGTGATGACTGGAGCTGAGGGATTGCTGCGGTATGCCAGGATAGTATTCAGGTAACGCACGAATATTATGACCTTGTTTCGATCGGAGATGCACGCGTGATTTTATTGCTTTACATGCATTCGCTATTTATATCACTTAGG